>MU130361.1:451211-582205 GCA_015039465.1 Phlegmacium glaucopus
TGTATCCAAAAGAACAAACACTCTTCCCGAAAGCGCCCGCTACGCTAAACGTGCTTTTAGCCGTGAAACCCTGGTCCGGCCAACCGACTGGTTGCCCTGTGCACTAGGTTTCTGCAAGTCGAAAGTTTAGGCTTTAGACTTCGACTTCTCGGGCTCTTTCAGGACTCGCAGACCTGTTGAGCTAAAAAAACCGTCTACTTACGGCTTTAAGTTTGGTCGACATGGTCTGTGACTCCCTCGTCCTCCCACCCAACTTTTTTATGAAATTTATGCATCTTATTCTTTAAAAGCGCCGACTTGGAGCAGAGTTCTCTACTTCTGCTACTACGCAGAAGTAGCTACTTTTTTTGAACAACAAACACATTCACTCCTGAACGTACACTTACTAACCAAGACGGCGAGTGCAATAGAATAGGATTCTACTCGGAAAGTCCGAGTAGCGCCTTATTCTATTGACAACGCAAACAAAGGGGTTATTTACAAAGTCCCTCTACTATCAACTTTCCTCTAAACCTTTAACATAAAGATCTACTGTTCTATTGTATCCAAAAGAACAAACACTCTTCCCGAAAGCGCCCGCTACGCTAAACGTGCTTTTAGCCGTGAAACCCTGGTCCGGCCAACCGACTGGTTGCCCTGTGCACTAGGTTTCTGCAAGTCGAAAGTTTAGGCTTTAGACTTCGACTTCTCGGGCTCTTTCAGGACTCGCAGACCTGTTGAGCTAAAAAAACCGTCTACTTACGGCTTTAAGTTTGGTCGACATGGTTCTGTCTCACCTTGAGTGTTGACCGTCCAACCTACTCCGTTTCTGCGGTTTGACAGTGGGTTTGCTCAAGTGAGACTCAGGTCTCGGAGAATAAGCGTGCAAAGTACCTAGATTTGTAGTGCCAAGTAAATAGAAATCCTTTGTTTATATTCCTGTCTTTTCGTCTCATTTTACGCTTTCACAATTCGATGTCTTTACGCTCATGCCTTAAAGTTGACAGGTGTCGTCATTATTCTAAGTTACTTTGCAATACCAGTTACGCTATCTTGTCATCTAGAAATACAATTTCCAAATCTCCTTTCAACTATCATCTCCCTGAAACATTTATTGGGGAAACAAACGCAACAGTTATCTTATCAACAGAACTTTGTTAGCTTTACTCTCTCGTCACGCCATAGCCTGATCACCCCCTCTACGTCTCCCTCTTCCATTCCCACGTACAGAATACCCATTTCGTCCCCTGAAAACCCTACCACGACCTGGCACAGCTAGGGCACCAGGCCCTAATGGCACAACGTCCACCTCCATTACATCCACTCCAGTCCCAACGCTGCCTTTGTCAGGCCTACCGTGTTTTCCACCACGACTCCCACCGCCACGAGCGCCACCACGGCCCTGCCCACGGGGAATAAACCCACCACTCTTCCCACCTCTGCCAAACCGGACAGAGTTTGGGACCAGAGATAATGAGTTGAGGGATTCAGTCAAGTTCGTCAAGTCGTTGTTGTTGTTAGTGGTACTGCCATCAGTATTACGGTTATGGTTAGCGACGTGCGTATCTGGATGCGAAGACAAAGATGATTGTGGAGAATGCACGCCGATCGTTCGTCGGGGTAGCATCCTAGGCGTTGCTTCCACATCGTCGGGTTCCTCCTCTTCTTCCTCCTCTTCATCGTCTTCGTCATTGTCATCATCTTCGTCATCATCAATAGCCATTCCATCCTTCACACCAACTCTATGACTCTTCATATCCACCGCGCCTACTCCTCTCCCCTCCTTCCCTTCATCCTTCTCTTCCCTCGCCTTCCATTCCTTCCTAATCAAACTAGCCCCTTCACCCCACTTCTTCAACAACCCCCCGACACCTTTATTAGTCACCGCAAAGAAATATTCTTTGGGGAACGCGTGTGCTTGGATAAGGTGTAGCCTTCGGGCTTTGGGGGTTAGGAAGTTGCGCCCGCAGGTGGGAGAGGGAAGGTGACATTGAAACTAGCAGTTGGGATGGTTAGTTCATAAGGACGAGAACAAAGAGGTAGACTTACAATTTTGTCACCACGTTCTTTACGGAGAGATGCTATCGGGTCGTGGCATTCCGTTTGGTGCTAGAAGAAAGATATTTTTGGTTAGCAGTGCTCGTCCAAGTATTATCAATATTCTGAAAGAAAGAAGAAAAAAAAAGAAAACATAACTCGATATCTGATACGGGATCATGTCTACAAACATGAAAAGCAGCGGCACCGAACTCAAGGAACCACACAGAAAAGAAAAAAAAAAAAGACACGCGATAACCGCCCAAGCCACTCACCAATTCCAACAACCTCTCATCCGGAAAAACACATCCACAGCCTTTCACGCCACACACATGAGCATGATACGTAGCATAATGTCTTTCAAGATCATTCGTATCAGCGATTGGTGTTGCATGTCGATGACATGTCGGAGGAAGTGTACACAATAAAGGATGTCGAGTAACTGGTAAAGCAGTCGTGCCACCACCACTATTAACACTGGCGAATGTAGACGCTTTAACAGTTGAACCCGAAGATGTAGACGTCCCACCGATAGATCGGGGAGATGATGAACTAGGAGCGATACGCGTGGATTTATGTGGTGGGTGATTGTTATAAGGCGACCCCAACGAATGTGTACTACCAGATGTAGGAGATGAGTTTGACGAAGTAGATGATTGAGAAGGTGTACGTGGTCGTTTAACCGATGTCATTGCGAGTGGGGTGGTTGTTGCAGACGACATGGTCGTTGCGAAAGAGGATGCCACTCGGAGATAAAAAGAAAATCATAGAAGGGATGACTAACAAAACGACTTCATTCCAGTGCAACGTATGTGCCCCATGGCTGAGTTGGTTACAGCGTCCGACTGTTAGCTAGCCTGATTATCGGAAGGTCGTGAGTTCGAGCCTCACTGGGGCAGCAATATTTTTAATTTTTGAATGTTATTGCGGCATCCTTGTTTTGCATGGGGATATCGGGATATTTGATCGACAGGCTGTCCAATAATTAATTATATGACTATACCAGTCATTCAGCTTGTACGTATCGAAGAACATAGATTTCAATTTCAGGGCGCACAAGAAACAAGGATGAAATTTTGAAGAAGAATATTAGAAGGAGGATCTCAGTCTCGATGAATTGCATGGTCCGATACCTCAGGCTGGAGCATCGGGAACTAAACGGTCTACCCTACTCAGACCAGCTCTCAGACCCCGGGCAATAGCAGAAAAGGCCGTATCCAGCAATTGGGACTTCTGTCCGGACGCTAGGTACCCATTTTTGTAAGGCCTTGCCCAAAATTTTCGGACTTGGATTTTGCGGCCAAATTTTGTCCGAATTGGTGGATACAGCCTGCCAATGGCGAAAAAATCGCCTCTGGCCGCCAGGAGACTCTCAGAATGTTTTGTAGCACCCGAAACATGGAATTCAGGACGGAAATAAGATAATTACCACAGTATACCATCAAAAACCCTATCCATAGTCTACTGTACCATTTCGATCAATTCGGCCGTCCCCTGTCCCCGGCCTTGTGGACGTGGCCGAAATCGGTCGCTTGTCCCCTGTCCCCTCCCGAGTGGCTGGGGTTAAAACTATTTCTAGCTGGCCAAATATTATATGACCCCTGGATGAATTTGACCCTAGCTGACTTTTCAGTAATTGTCCCCGGTCCCCCGGCTGGTGGCCGGAAATAAAATTCCGTCCATTGTGTCCCCTGTCCCCCCTGGCCGAATTGATCGAAATGGTACAGTATAGTACAGTATTCACCCTACTCCGCTTTCTAAAGAGTTTCAACGCAGCTGTTAAATTCTTTCTCGCCGCGCTGAAGTTGCCCGAAATCGTGTTATATCAGGCCACTTAAAAATATCCATGATTGAAACCACACTTCCATTTATAACTTCGCTTTGCCACTAAGTACACTATTTATGTCCGGAATTCGGAGATGGCTGTCTGGAAGGAGACTTCAGCCATAATCCGCGATGAGCCTTTCAGGCTCATCTTAGGATAAGATAACGGCAAAGCGGCAGAACCAATCATGGCACTCTAAACCTCACTTACACAAACAACCTTAATCTTCATCGATAAGCCACTTGCCGCCTTCACCTTGAAAGTTGGTTCAGCCGCGAAAAAAATATCTCTTCAACGTCTTTAAAGTATTTTTCGACTCACCCACCTGCTCCCTTCAGTGTCTGGTACAGCCGGTTTGAATTTCGGCATTCATCTGCCAAAAAAATCGAGTTGTCCAGACGCTCAGGACTTTCTCGGGCGCCTCAGTTTCATATTTTTGATTTGAAAGCTGAACGCCTTGGGATCACATGACCCGTTGGTCAGCCAACTGGCTCGGTCCCAAAGTGTGATCTTTTGTGGAAATCGCACCGCCCGTGAAAGCCTTCCGCACAAGCAAGAAAACCTATACTAGATTATCTTGTTATCATACCTGAACATCAAAATATAATCTTATTCCCAAAATCGCCATCACCCACATTTATTGGTGGTAAAAACACTTATAGTTATCCTATCTAAATTTTGGGCTACTTCTGTCCGGATTGGACTCATGGCCAAAACACCAAAATGCTAAAATTCTGTCCGGATTGGCATACGGCCTTTTCTGCTATTCCTCCCTACTCTGACGTCTGTGAACCTCCCTGAGACGGATTTTCCACGTTTTCTGGTATGTTTTGGGCATGCAGATCCTGCGCTGACATACTATGGGATAAGGCAGTAACGGCTTTCTTCTGTTTAGGAGTCCAGTCGAATGCAGCTATTGTCGCTTGGAAGCTCGCATTTGCCAGCTTCGCTTTCGCTCTTTGCTCAAATGTCCGGCTCACATAAAGGTTGTCGAACTGGCGGAGATATACCATGTACATAAATGCCAGTTGTAGAGCCCTGGGCTCATATTTCGCAGGCTCGTTCTCCGTCCTATGAAATTGAGCAAGGCCCAGACGCGCGCCAATAATATTCCACATGCCTTTATCATCGATCTTTCACAAGCGACCCGTTAGATGCGATTTGATTCAAGAAAATTGATTGGACCGACATTTTTTGATCCACCTTCTGAAAATACTTGAACATGCAGGGCGTGCAAATCAACTGTCTGCTCGTCTATGATGAGAAGGCGTGTATCAAGGTTGAGACCCTTTCGTTGATAATAGCCTTTATATGCAAGGTCGAATCGTTTCTTATCGAGAGGATTGATGCCGTAGTTCAGACCTGGTACGAGCATCCGTTGTAGGCTCGCACGGTGATTTTCCACGAACTGAATCATTTTTTCGGGTGTGTTGTGGGCATGGAGATCCCGCGCTGACATATAGGATAAGCTTATAACGACTACCATCTGTTCAGGAGACCAGTTGAATGGAGCCATTTCCGCTTGTAAGCTTGCATCTGCCTGCTGCATTTTCATTCTTTGCTTCATTATTTGGCTCACATAGAAGTTGTCGAACTGGAAGAGATA
This sequence comes from Phlegmacium glaucopus, assembly GCA_015039465.1. Lineage (NCBI taxonomy): Eukaryota > Fungi > Basidiomycota > Agaricomycetes > Agaricales > Cortinariaceae > Phlegmacium > Phlegmacium glaucopus. The sequence goes on from MU130361.1 coordinate 456,659, forward strand.
TTCCTTATAAATGTGTGCCAGTTGTTGAGCTCCAGGCTCAGATTTCGCAGGTCCGTTCTCCGTATAAAATTGAGCAAGACCCAGACGTGCGCCAATAAAATTCCACAGGTCTTTATCATCGATCTATCACAAGCGACCCGTTAGATGCGATTTGATTGAAGAAAATTGATTGGACCAACGGTTTTTAATCCACCTTCTAACAATACTTGACCATGCAAGGCGTGCAAATCAATTGTCTGGCTGTCTATGGTGAGAACTTGAAGGCGCTCATCAACTTGAAGCTTGAGACCCCTTTCTTGACAAAATTCTTTATATGCACGGCCAAATCGTGTCTTGCCAAGAGGACTGATGATGTCCTTCAGAGCTTTCACGCCTTTTTCCTTTCTGTAAAAAATTAATGAGCTTCGGTAGAAAATTAAGGCAGAATTAGTTGAATACGCACAATTCGGCGGCGAGCATACCTGCCTGGCGCGTCGACCATTGCACATAATTTCTTGATTTAGCCAAGTCTATATTTAGCTTTTCCAAGCTCAGCATCAATGGTGCTTCCTGCGGTGTGCCTCTACTGGCGTCAAGTTGTTGGCTCATCTTAGCTATTTGACTTTCAATTTGGGAAATGCTATATTGAACCGAATCGGCGCGCCTGGTAAGTCCTTGAAGGGATAAAACTTTATCGGACTCGGACAGTGCAGGCGTCATATTTCTCGAAGGACCTTGAGCCACGTTAGGATTTGATTGAATGTTGACTGGATGAGGAGAAGGAGGAGGTTGACGGATCGCTTCGTTCGACGTTCCGGGAGAAGAGAAGATATCGCTAGGCGAGGAAGGGTTCATCCTTCACAAAACAGGGTATACTGTAAGGAAGTAATTAGCTACGAGTCCAGAAAGCGTTAGACACCCAAAGTAACAAGACTACCTGAAAAGTAGACGAATAATCGTCGGTTTTAGACGATTCAGTCTTGAGAGGATGTTGTAAGAGAGAGTGTTTAATGTTTCTAGAGTAAGAGAAAGATGAATAGCGAGGTCCTGTTTTTCTTGTAGTCTACTACTGTCGAAATTCTACTCGTATATATATGTTTTGGAAAACAAAGAGATCCGAAATACTGAGTCTGAGATCAATTGTATCTACTTCTAAAAGGAAAATGGCTGATTTCCAACCTATTACGAGTGATAGTAAGGGAAACAAGTTACAAAGAGACCCATTCGGGTTTCAGATGGGCGGGTTACGACCTTGTGCATGATGGTGATAGTATGGTGATGTGATGATCCAACTCTGATCCAACTCCGGCTGGTTTGTTCATAGTAACAGAGAGGTTCCGCGCTTAGAGGACCTCCGTCTATTGCGCAAACGGTTAGATCCCAATCCGGACAAATTTTCTGAATTTTCGCAAAACGGCCGGGTGCCAATCCGGACAGAAAGTGGTCAAAACCCGAAACTAGCCAGATCCTGGGACCGGACAAGATCCCCCAGAGGTCTATATGCCCTCAGGCTGCAGTCCGGACATCAAGTCCCATGGTGAATAGTCTAATTGTGTATAACACTTTGTGCAGCTTTCCAGTAGCCAAAAGTTCAAGTCTCCTATAGTGCACCGTGTGCACGATATATATTTGTTTTTATTTTATTTTATGCTATCGTCGCTCCAGTTTCTTCGCCTCATTGACACCAAGCTATCTCCTGCACAGTCGGGGGTGTCTTCCATTGAATTGTCATCAGTGGATGTCGACCGTTATCGAGCGTTGCAGGATGGCCAAAAGGAACTCACAACAGCCCTAAAACTCTCAAAAAAAAATGCGGCGGTGCAAGCGAGAATTTAGACTAGATTATGGTTCAAGTTAAAACTTATTTATTATATATCTAAATATCAATTTTTGTGTCTTCCTATGTGCTCTGTAAGGCTCCCTACACTGTTTGCGCTGGCCTGGAGCCTCTGGACAGGCCAGATCCGCCTATCCGGACGGATTTTCGGTGAAAATTACCCAAATCCAGCAGCCCGGACAAAATTCCAAAATTTGAGGTCAGGCCGGGACCGCCGGGTACAATCCGGACAAAAACTGCTAAATGGCGTCCGGACAAAACCCCCGTCTTCGTGATCTAGCCGTTTGCGCTATAGACGGGTCCTGCGCTTAGCCACGTTACATACAATATAAGTTATATATAACATACAAGCCACCCTGCAGCAACTAAACACACGTACAGTCCGACAGATGAACTGATGGGTAGGTACTGAAAAGAATTGGAGGTGCGATAAGCAAATTTTCACCACCATCAGGCAACAAGGAAGAAAACAAGCCGTTCGGTTTCTACGTATCGAAGGGCATAAATTTCACAGTTTCAGGGCGTACAAGAAACCGGGGGCGAAGGGTGAAATTTGAAGAAGAAAATTGGAAGGAGGATCTCAGATTCTCGACTTCCATAATTTTAAGCGCTTGGAAAAAAACCACCCGCTTTTAAAAAAGATGAAGGAAGAAGATCAATGAAGGAAAACGTCTGCTCGTTATCAGAAGACGTAAAGGGGTAAAGGTAGAGGAATCCGGTCCGGGTATGAGAGGAATAAAGGAAATGTATAGATGTAGGAGGGTAGGGGTGATCTAGATACCGCCATAAGCGTCTTCGGCATCGTACATGGAATAAGTGATGGTGCGCTTCTTCTCAATGGGAACGGCGGGACGTGCAGTCGATGCAGGCGGAGGAGCAGATGAGAATGCCGTTGAATCAGTAGCAGCGAAAGAAGTATCTTCATTGGGTGTGAACGGAATTCCAAAGCTCGACGCCAGAGGGCTCGGGGTAGTCGGGAACTTCTGGTCTGCCACATTCAATCCACCAGAATATCCATGTTCAACAGCTACAGTTGTGGCGTTTCTCAAACCACTGTATTTAATCATAGAGGTCCGATGTTCGATGTTGATTTCAGGTAGCGTGGGTGGAGTCGAATCGATACGGTACCTTGATGAAACAGTGAACGCAGGGGAAGGTGGGACTGGGAAATCGAGAGTGTTCGATGATGAACTACTTTCTCCTGACTTAGGACGCGAACTGGGGTTGAGGTTCCTATGATTGATGGCAAATTGAGCGTTTGGGCTAGGCGGCACAAATTCTGGATCAGCAAAGGGATGAATCTCTTCCGACATGGGGGGAAGAGGCGGAAGATCCCTCTGGGTGTCTAAGGCCTGTAATCCTCGTGGAACCTCAGTGTTCAATCTCCTAGAAATCTCTAGATATTGGGCAGCCTGGAAGGGCGACACACTAGACCTGCTGAGATCGACATAATCGTTGGCCGGCACGGTTTCTTTCGGCAGGGAAAGGCTCGAAGGAGCTTGACGGGAATGACCATCGGAAGAAGATTGTGCCGAAAGTTGGCGTGTGAGAACAGGTCCGTTCACATTGGCATCCATTGGAAATTGCCTAGGTAAAATTTGTCGATCGTAATGCTGCTCTTTGCGAGGGGGAATGGGCGGTTGCACAGGTAAAAATGGCGACTGATTATGGATGGCAGGTGCGAAGATTGGATGAATCGAGTTCGAAGACGACTTCAGATTCATAATTTGACCTGGTGCATGTGACGCAAGGTGGGATATAAAGTTTACGTGGTTCTCTGAGTATCCGTCAGAGTGTTCTTTACCATAGTTGTAAGTGGGACCGGGTGCGCCATACTGTGTACCAAAGGTAGGTGCTGGTGATGATGCAAGACGTTTCTCAATCATAGTGGGGGGACGAGGATTAAAGCCACGCGAAATTGTATCCTCATGAGTTGGTGTGTCGCCAAGTTCTACAGCGGAACGACGGAAAGCTTTAGGATCGAAATCAGTTATGTCGTTGTCACGTTTACGAGATCGACGCTACAGATTACGATGAGAAGGGAAGAGCTTCAATGACCATTTAAAACAAACCAGGATGAAGGCTATAATCACAACCAAAACGATGACGCCTATGATACCAGCTCCGATCCCACCTGCGACTACACTGGCACTTGCACCGCTTGAAGCTACAGCAATACCTGTCGTACTTGTACGTGGGGTGGCAGTAGTCGAAATGGTCTGTAGCAGTAAACTGGTCCTTGTTATAGGTACCGGGGTAACAGGGTGCTGGTCGTTTGAATCAGCGAGTACACCCTTATCTGTAAAACACTAAAAGACGAACAGTAGTCGACGTGACAGTCTGGGAAGTACTTGTTGAAGTCGAGGATGTCGTCGTTGTGCTATTGGTAGTGGTGCTAGTGGTGCTAGTGGTGCTAGTGGTTGAGGTTGAGGTGCTAAGTGACGTAGTCGAGGTTGATGCCTCGGTAGAAGAGGTGGATAAACCAAGAACACTATGAACAACGGGCTGAACTGAAGGAGAAAATCATTTCAGCCACAGATTGCAGTCCTCAGAACATCCAGGTATATGCCTGAGTCAATGCAGATACTCACCTAGCTTCGTAACGCCGGAAACAAGACCTGGAACAAGTCCGTTTGGGACAATGGAGGGTAAAGGACCAAAGATTGCCGTTGGAGAAAATCCCGACTGAGGGTGTCGAGCTCGATGTCCAAAGGCACGACGATGAAGATGATGAGAGTCTGCCATTTTTTTTCCGGGTTGACGTTAATGGAATGATGGATAGATGATAAAGGATAGAGGTAAAAAAGAATGTGGTAAGTCACCCGAAAGAAAACGGGGTGGACGACGACGACTACGACGACGCGACAGAAAGAAGGGAAGGCTGGGAGAGGAAGGGAGCAAATGCCAAAAGGGAACGGATTGGGAAAAGAAATTTGAAAGGTACCGTTTCCATCTCAACTCACAATCAGGAGGACCACACTATCAGGCACAATAGCATCCAAGCACGTGTACCGTCACGTGGCTTACCTTGACCTCTTCTCCATCCAGGCGATCACATGATCGGTTCAGCACCCTTTCGTTCACCGTATGATTCAGATACTTGCCAACATCATTCAACGGTACTCGCTCTTGCTCGCTGGCTTTCACTCCAAAGTACGTTACAACTCTCCTTTCCTTCAAGTCTAATTGAGTGCGTAATACATCCGCCGGAATCACGTCAACGCACGGATCAGATGCCTATCTACGTAATACTTGCGTATCAGCCTCGTATACACCGAATCCCAGAGACCAAATGGCCAAAGCCATGTGTTAATATTTCTAACGACACTCGGGAAAAATTATTTCTCTTCAGCCTTGAACATCCAAGTATACGGCTCAGTACTGAGGGCAGTGAACTTCGAATCAGATGCAGCCAGCCTTCCATTTGCACGTCGTTGAGCTGTCTGTGTGGGTTTAGGTGACATACTGTCCGTGGTGGGGCTTAAAGTTGTCGCTGCTGGAGACCCAGCAGCAGACGCAGACGCAGACGCGGCGATTCTGGATGCAATGGCTGCAGCGTCGATTGATCTTGTAGCTATATTAGACGACGTCGACACAGAAGCCAATCCCACGGCCGTTGTTCCGGTCGCGGCAGAAGACGGTATCGGAGCACCAACAAGTTGAACATCCAGAGCACTTGAAGTCCCTTGAGCAGCGGCGTTCGAAGTAGAGGACGAGACTCCAGCAGAAGTTGACTCTGCATTGAAGACCGTGACCGTCTTGGTCATAGTCATAGTCCTTTCGGCCGTGGTAGGATTTTCTTGAGTCCCTACATCCGCGGCCATTGCATTCGCAGGTGCGAACACCAATGTCACAGTCGAATTCTGCGCCGTCGGATTTAGTGGAATATCTTCTCGATTAGCGAACAACGTAGCGGCAGCTGTAATAGCAGAGGATGTGGCTGTTGCATTTGACAAAGTCGTCGAATTCTGATTGACTGGAGAACCGGCTGCTGCCGTATCGGCGCCGTCTGCACCAGAATCCAAGCTTGGTTCAAGCGTATTCGACGTCCCGTTGTACATGAAGATCTGGCTCTTGTTGCCCATTTCAGGATTCGCCCGGTTGGCGCAAGGTTCCATAGTCATATACTCGTCGTCGCCTTGCGGAGGGTTGGAATTGTATGTCGCGCAGGTAGGGGTTTCCCCCGGTGCACCCATCTGGAGCGTCACAGGCGTAAGGTCAGATGTTGACTCCATGCTAGGGGCCTTGACCATTAGGAACTCCGTCTTTTGTGTCTCTGACGCGTACAAAGTCCAGGTTCCACCACCTTTAGGAGCAGCGAAAAGTGTCGCAATCTGTCGGCCCTTGGATGAACCATAGACGGGACTCTATGCTCTATTAGCACCGTTTTTGATAAGGTGAATGGTAATTACACACCACCAAGGCCACGTTACCAGGTATTGCGTCTTGTCCGCGTCTCGAAAGCGGCGTCTCGTCGATCCCTCTCAACATTCTAACCCTGGGTCGGCGTCGGCGTCCGTGAACCGGTCGCCTCGAATGAGATACAACATACTCGCTTCCATGACTATCAGGGATCAGAACCGACCTAGGTACAATCTCTGCGGGATTGCTGTAGTCTCCATGCTTTCTACACTGGCACATGGCTCCATGCGTATTATCATCACGCTTTAGACGAGCGAACGCAATATCAGCAAACAGCGCTACGGGACTGAAATGTAACCATTCATGCATTCTCTATCAAAGGAGTTAATGTCAACATTATAAATAGATCGTTATGAAATAATGACTCACCACCTTGGAATGTTTTGTCTTCGATTGGGGAGGCAAGGGGAGGACATATTGCGCGGACGGTCGATCAGAAGTCACATTATGGCAGCAACCATGGTGGTCAAAGGAACGGGTTTGAATTGCAGCGGCGCCAACACCCCAACGAGGAGAGAAAGTCAGAGTAGTAAGACTGCAGAACGCGGCCAGGAGCGCAAAGCGAGCGTTAAGAACGAGCATAACAAAAGTGTGTAAACAGGGGGAAATCGTGAAGCGCTTCAGGGGTTATATGGATCCTAAGTAAAAAAAATAATAGGCGACCCGTCGCAGGAAAGAATGTCGGTAGTAGATAGAGCAGAAATGTTTGTATGAGAAAAAAAGTAAGAAAAGATCACCAGGATCGGAAAAAGTATGAAGGTGCGGGGGAAAGAAAGAATTGAGCGACATTCAAAATGGACTGGATTATATACCATAGTTTTTGTTTTGTTGACTTTGTTTTCCGTCGTCGATGGAATTGTTGGCCTCTCGCAATTTGAGTCCTGCCTGGCACTCGTCCGCTTTTATGAAGATGTATCCCCTATTTAGGGAGCTAATGATCGATGTACTCGAGTCCTTTGAATCAAGCTCAAGCTCAAAGCCTAGGGTGCTTCCTCCATGTCAATCGAATAGTACTGTCAGGAAGTAATAACCATCACTAAAAAAATACATAGCAAGAACGTAGTGAGCCTGATACGACCCGGTTGCCTCGCGGTTTGGGGAACATTAGCGTCGAGTCTCTGCGTCGCCTTTAACTGTTAACAATGGTTTTCCGATGGTGAGAATAAGCCCAGAGGATCGTATATCTGTGAGACACAACCGTTAATGCTTTGCAGAAGAGACCTCCAAGAGTGGGGCTTGCAGTAAAAGTCTCAGAATCCCGCCCTAAATCCAGAAGCACTCAGTAAAGCGATATCAAACCTCTCTAGTCCCATTTGAATTTGAACCGTTCCTAAACATGCTGAGTGTATTGGTTATTCGCATCTCCACCGGCTTAAAAGAGCTATTTGGACCTTGGGGTCTGATATAAGTGATACAAAAGATTGAAAAGATAAGGTATTGGACCACTCACTACTCGTCTTTGAAACTGCCTTATCTTCCAGGAAATAATGTCTAATTTCCGACTTGGACTCCAATCAGCAGCTTACTTTGCATCAGTTGAAGATAACCCATGATTGGGAAGGTAAATCCTTTAGGTCCAGCGCTGTAACCTCACCACCTATTGTAAATCACTGGCGGTTGCGACAACAGGTGATATACACAGAATCAGAAAAAGTCTAGAAGCTTTCGATTTCTAGACGGAGATAGGTGCATTCAGCTTTTTCCAGCAACCCAGCTCGAGAGAGGTATGTGTAATATTTTCCACAGTTGTGGACTGACATCGGTATATCTTGGGGTTTGAAACGAACCGGTGAAGAAGAAGGATGCTTCGAACTTTTTATCGTCACATGGTCTCGAACTCAGTGGTGGGAAAAAAATATTCGTGGTGGCCACAAGTCTTACAGCCGTTTTCATAACGATAGGCCCTGACGTTTCCTGCCTGTTTAGACCGTGTTTGGCTGTATCGGAAGATCTGGTCCAAAAGAAGTACGAGCCGACGGTCTGCCGTCGATGGGTGAACGTTTGGAAGAATCCGATTCCGGACGGCAGACCGTCGGCTCGTACTTCTTTTGGACCAGATCTTTCGATACAGCCAAACACGGTCTAAACAAGCAGGAAACGTCAGGGCCTATCGTTATGAAAACGGCTGTAATTTGAATAAGTGCTACTACTAGGCTCGATCAGCGATCCCTATCACTGTACCTCAGCGCGTCCCGCGTCCCGAATCATGCTTAGACGCAAGGTATCTGGCTTGATTCATATTGCTGTCAAGGCCAAACGATGCAAGTCTTCGTCTATCAGCGTCTGTAATCATTGACTATCCAGTAGGCTTCAATGGTTAACTGAAATAATATTCGTTTAGGCACTTCAAGCCGCTTTTCGTGACCCCACTTCTCCATTCCATATACCACCCGGCTCTCAAGGACCCGAATCTCCAGACAGTCCACCACTGTTGCAGAATCTAACGATGTCCAGCTCGGAATCGCATCCAGAACTCATAGTTGATCCTCTTGAACAAGCCCGAGAGAAACTCCGAGTTGCAGGATTTGACCCAAAGTCATTTTGGGAACAGCACATCGTTTGGGGTGACCATGATGCATTCCAGTGGGTTCAATTATCCAACTATGGTTGAACGCTGAAAATGAAATGGTCCTTATATTTAGACATGTCAATAATGTGCGATATGGTAAGGCATCTTGATCTGGAGCCTTTCCTTTATGAGACGCACTGAAATTCTTTGACTTAGCTCGTTTCTTCGAATCGGTAAGTTAGTTCGTTAACATGTTACTATCAAATGACTAAATCCTATTGTTGGATAGTCGCGTATCAAATGGATGATATCTATGGGAGACGAACTAGGCGGGCCAAGTCGTGGAAAGGCCATGATGAATGGTCAAGGAATATCCCTCATCCTCAAATCAATGGAACTGCGATTCAGACGTCCTGTCACGTATCCCGATACTGTGAGTAGCATTATATCAACTTCACTTTGTGGGCCAGAATATATTTTGACTTACATTGCCATAGCTGTTAATTGGATACCGTCTATTACCTCCTACAAAAGACCAGGATCCTTCTACATTCCATGCTGCTGCATCTGCATATTCCCTGGCTCAAAATGCCTTTGTTACCCACTCCACAGATACTCTTGTATGGTATGACTATGATAAGCTTAAGAAGTGTGACCCAGGGGAAAGAGCATGGCAGGTATTACAAGGACGAATGGCCCAAGAATAATTATCCGGGTTTACCCTTACATGCCCCTTTCTCTCCCACATGAAGTTGGAACCACCCAGTAATTTATTGAAATTCTAAGAGATGGATGCTATTAATATTTGGAAATTGGAAACTTAGAACTAGGGCAGTCAGGGTTAACTGGAAAATAACCAAGACTGCCACTGGACTAGACCTAACTAACTAACACAGACCACAAATATAGGGCTGCGCACCGTACCCGTAACGACGGGTACGATGGCCGGTTCTTACGGGTAAACACCCGTCCCATTTGGACCTTGAGCTCAGATTTTGACAGCCGTATGTCAACGGCCGTAACGGCCGTCATACGGGTTGACGGGTGTGTGGGCATTTTTGTGTGAAATTCTTAAGTTTTCGTGGGTATTTGGCACAAATTGCATTGCGTTCGGGCCCTTGTCATTGTAAATTAATTATTTGTGCGATAAATCAATTGAAAATCACATTTTTAGTTGCCTTGCTTCGCCTTCTTTATTTCAAACTCTGTGCTGGCTGATCTATTTTTGTCAAATAATGATGAATATCTTCCATTCCAGGTCTGCTGCACTACAAAATGTATTTTTTATACAATTAAATATACTACATTACTAGTGGTCAACTCCGTCGACATAACACCTTGCTCCTCTTTTCTTTTGGGCAATGAAATTGTGACATCTAAATAAGTTGAATACAAAATGTGACATGGTTATCGGTAAGCTCGGTTTTCTCCAGTCAAAGTGGGTGGAGAGAAAATAAAGGTAGAAAGGAGACAGGTGGCCATTGTTCCTGGATACACGTTCACAAATTACAAATTGCAGGGACAAACATTGGAATATATTATCGTGGACCTCACAAAGTCTCCCTCGGGCAAGCTATCACCATTCAGTGTATATGTCATGCTTTCAAGAAGTAGGGGTCAGAAGTCAATTCGGATATTAAAGGATTTTGATCCTGAGCTATTTATGCAATATCCCTCGCAGGATCTGAGGCGAGAGATGGAAAGGCTGGAAAGGCTGGATGCGAAGACCAAGGTTGACTATGAGCGGAGTCAAGATTGCTGATACAACCGCAATGAACAATGACACTTTTGAGAGGGGAAGGTGAACATAGAGGGACGCCGACATGACAGTTTCATCAAATAGATTTGGGATCAAAAAAAGTTATAACATTTCGGTACTTTTAGTGAGTTTAGCCATGAATGACACCGTATCTTATTTATTTGTGTTATGTGTCAATACCGTTAGGTAACAAATGTATACTTTAGACCCCGGAGAGACCTTGCTTTAGCGCAAGGTAACTCATAAGTACTATTTTTCTTTAAAAAAAACTCTTACTCGCAGTAGTCATTGTATGTAGTGTGCTGACAGCCGTTTTCCTACCCAGCCGTACCATCCAGGGTTGGAGGGAGAAATTTGTGGCCATAATTTAATGGTTGTACCCGTAATACAGCCGGTGTGCAGCCCTACACAAATACTGTGTACTTTACAGTGTACACTCAGCTCCTCCACATTATTTGGTCAAAGTCTGGTCAAATGAATTTTAGAGTAGAAAAATGACTGGACTGTATGTCTGGTCTGTGTCAGAGGATACCTGTTATGGCACAACTAGAACCTGGGAACCAAGTTGAAGTCCAAGGTGCTTATCTTTGATAAGCACCTTGCACCTATATACTACATGCATGAGAGTTAATATGACTATATACAGCTAGTACATAATAGAAGGCACAGGTGTGTCAGAAATAACATGTCAAGAATAGAGTTGATGTGTGACTGCAGTCAGGGATGTCATTGGCAAGGGGACTACTACCAGGATAGTAAGCTACACTGTAACAAGTAACACAGTTACCGAACACACACAGTGTAGTTGTGTTGCTCGTGTTGAATATTTTCAAGCATCTGAACAGCTCTTCCTGATTAGGAATGATTAGTAAGCACAATAGGATATGAGTAGTAGCAGTACTGTACTGTTTTACTCACTCGTTTGCAAGGTGCTCGACCTGTGCTGGCCAAACATAAATCATATTATCATCTACTTAATCACTGAGTCTGATAAATTCCAACACAAACAAGTCACGGGTGGCACCCATCCTAAAAAGCCAATTTGAAGTCTCGGAATTGGAACTCAGTACTCAATGTTTGCAATCTCGACAATCGAAGCCCTGTCTGACTTGCAGGCATTTTGAAGTCATCACCACTCAGAAGCACTCAAGGGACCACAATAACACTCACCAGCATTTACCTAGGGAGCAGCAGGTTGCTATTGGGAGATGGATGGGAGGGTTAGGGTCAGATTGTGCAGAGGAGGGTTTGAAGGTTCAGTAGATTGGATTGGGAGATGGGGAAGTGTTGGAACTGTTAAGTGCAACACCTCTGACCACCCGAGTTGAGGGAAAGTGCAAGATGCACCTCTGACCACTCAGAATGGGGGCAAGTGCCAACACCACTGAACGAGTTCATAACAACACAGTTTTTCATTATCAGACAATTTCTTTCACACCTTGAGGCACCATGGTGATGTACCTGCAGTGAGGTCAGACTGCAAGTAGTAAGGTAGTTTGTGGGGTTAATGTAGATTTCCTCAATAGAGTTTAGGAGAAGTTTGCGGTATTGAAATACACAAGGAGAGAAAACTGCGAAGATAGCGAAGTTCACAAATAATAGTGAAGTACGTGAAGTAGTTTAAAGAATGAGACTATTGACTTAGAATGTTGCTGCAAAGTTTATGGGATCAAAACACTGGCCATCTCTTGTTCACCTTGCCTCCTACTTGCTACAGATACTTAATATAAGAGTTGTAAACTAACCAGGTGCGGATATGTGAAACAGTAATGTAAAAATTGAGTTAATGCAAAATCACATTGACCCAGTAGTTTGGTAACAAAGGAATAGGAGACAAAGTAAAAATAAAGATGATGAGTAAGGAGGTCAGTTGAATGACCTCCTGTTTCGAAAGAATGATAAAAATATATATATGGAAAGATGCAAGAAAGTAAATGCAAACAACATGGACCATAATAAAACCAATGCAAGGGATGCACGGAGAGGTAAGGAATGCGTACATGAACTGTGAAAGACCGCGAGATTAGATAGTGGCTGTGCAAAGATGTAGCTGCAAAGGAGTGAATATGGCTAAGTCCACTGCAGCTAGTGAGAGTTGTAGATATGTTGAAGTATGAAGTGTGAAGAGGTATGAGGGTGCTTTGGATAGTTATGAGGGTTGTAGAAGTGATGTGTGAGACATGTGCAAAGAGTAGGTGATATTGTAGGACATGCAAATGATAGTGCGAGAGTTACTGACAACTGCGGCTGAGAGTGTGAGTGATAATGGTAACCACAAGGTATCTGCGAGTGTCTGTGAAGTTGTTAAACTGCAAAAATAACCTGTTTACGAACCTAGAGGTTATATGGGTCCTATCAATGGATGCACTACAACATGTTTTTCATCCATTTGCTACATTCATTTTATTCAAATCATTGACACTTGCTTTTCACCTCATCACTTGATTTTCACCACAATCTAGGTTTACTCAGATCTCCCATGGGTTGGGGGATGGTTATTATTGGTTTATGGGGGTGCATAGTTTTGAGCTTTGCAATGCTCGAGGGGGTGTGTTGAATATTTTCGAGCATCTGAACAGCTCTTCCTAATTAGGAATGATTAGTAAGCACAATAGGATATGAGTAGTAGCAGTACTGTACCATTTTACTCCCCCATTTGCAAGGCACTCGACCTGCGCTGGCCAAACACAAATCATATTATCATCTACTTAATCACTGAGTCCGATAAATTCCAACAGCTTGGTTCGGGCAAACACCACCAAACACCCTATGATTTGGGCTGGGTAAACTGTAGTCTGGTGGTGGGTGGGTTTGACTGAACATGTGGTTTACAATGCAGCATACCAATAGCATCACTGCTGAGCCGGCTAATTGAGACTTGGCAAGGGTGATTGGCTGAAAGCTTCTGCAGTGGGTCTAGGCATAATACCGCAGAGAATAACACCAAATCATCTAAGGATGACATGTAATGCCGGTGAAATGACTACTCAGGGATGATAAAGAAAATAGGACTTTTGGAGATATAAAATCTCTACTCAATCTTATACTCAATCAAATCTGTGTAAAAGATGAATTCGGGTTTCCTGGAAAGTTTAACCGTTCCAAAATTAAGAAATTCACTTCAACTTATACAACACCAAAAACTAATGATTTGGATCAGTTTTAAAGTGTGATCAAACTTTTTGAGTGAGTTTTACAATTTATGGATTGCACCAACAATCTAGCAAGAAGTTCCTTAAATCTTCTAGATTGATTTTCAACAATATATTTTGCACAGACAAGTCCAAGACTCAATGTGACTTAAACAACCAAAATTGCACACACTAAGGGACTCCTGTACCCTTGCTGTGACTAACACAATAAATTGCACACACTAAGGGAACTCTTGTACCCTTGCTGTGACTAACAAAACACCAACTTAAACACCTCAACAACACACACAAGTTCTCTGTGACACTGTGACAAAGTCACAAAAACTCGTACTCAAATATACTTGACTTGGATAAAGCAAATAATATTTCAACAACTCTGTACACCTCTGAGAATTCAATAATCTATTTTCCTTGACCACTTGCTAATTTCCAACTCTGGTTCAGAGCTGTACTCAATAGAAAATGTGGGGGGGAAGCAAGAGGTATCAAAATCTACTGTAACTACAGTTCTGGTTGCCTTTATATACATACAAATATTTACAAAAGGGGAAATAGCTAGAAAAGTCTTTATACAATCTCTTTGAAACAAATGATACAGCTGTCAGAGACAGGTAGATTAATTAATTGATTGATACTCTGGGCTACTCTGGGTTTGTGATTAATTAATCACTCCCACATCAACTCCGAGCCCAGAGTTATATTTGTTTCATATGTCTATCATTTATTGCACAATTTCCGATGATTTTTGGAACGTTCCGAAACTTTCCCACGGTATAAATCTCAACCGTTTGGTCTCGTATGAGCGCCTGTTTGGAACTCCGAGCGATTCTCCCACGGTCTAAAACATCGGCATGCTTTGTGTGACTTTGCCCCCTGTGTTTAGGTACTGTTTCTGTATAATATAGAGTTATCATGGAGTTTATGGTTTTAACTCTTGACTATATTATTTTGTAGCATTGAATAAATAGTCATTTGACCATATTCAAAAACTACTAAGTGTTTGAGTCAACAGAAACAGTAATTAGCAGTTGTAGGGCATACAACTCCAATTCTGTTATTTAATTATCAGTTGTATTTAACAGTTGGGTGCACTTATTGATTTAATAATGCTGAAATAATAGACAAAATTTGCAAAATCCATGCATATGCAATTTTGAGTCATATCACCGGTTGACTGCCAAGCCAGCTAAGTAAGATATGGCAAGGTGATTGGGTGAGAGGTACTGCATCCGGTTTGGGCATGATATTTAATCTGGCAGAGAATACAGCCGAATGATTGATGTGTAAAGAGCACCCATTGTCTTCAAAATCTCCATATCCTGGACTCCCTACTACCCATATATCTTATAGTAATTAATGCATACATGGTACTCTGTACTGATTGCTTATTGTTGCCAATGAACTGTGGTTCTCATTGGCAGGATGAAGTGGCTTGTGACTACTGATCTGTAATGTGGAGTCGGGCATATCAGATACAAGCATGGTGGCCAAACCAGGCAATGTTGATCAGCTGAAAGGTACTATATAGCCGTGTCGGGCTGTACAACCTAGCAGAGAATACAGCTTCAAAATTTTCATATTCTTGACTCCCTACTACCCATATATTTGGTACTGGAACTGCTTTGCACCTGACTTATGACTACTTGGACCAATAACCATCCTTCACAGTAAAATCATCCAAATCCCAGTGGTCAATGGCATCAATTACTGGGCAAAGCTCATGAGAAACCATCTTGTTGATTTTGTGTTTGAGTATGGCAAATGATTTGGCTGCCGAATCGGCCAACTTGACTCATTCAACTTTGGCCATGTAGAGATGGTGAGCAGCATCCTTGTAGCTTAGACCTAACCATTACATGAGGGCTTTGATCTCTGCATGAATCATTAAAGCCTCATAATGTGTCAAACTCTGTCAACTTGTGAGATGAATTTGAGCAACTGAAATGAAGATTGTTTTTACTCACTGGGTCAAGTGGGGTCCTGATCAATTCAGCTGCGATGGTAGATGAGGGCTGACCATTATTGTTGCATGGCTAAAGTGAGTGGAAAAATGGCAGAGTGGCAGTGTGTACATGGGCAGGTAAATTCATTGGCAATGGGTCCGAGTTGGTGAGTAGGTGAGTAGGTAGATTGTTCAACATAGAAACGGTGATATGATTTAAATCTGCATAAGCATGGTTTTTGCAATTTTTATCTATTATTTCAGCATAAATAATAATTAATGCACCAATAACTGGTTAATACAACTGATAATAAACAAGGGAATCAGAGTTGTCTACCCTACAACTGCTGATTAGACCTATTACTGTGTGACTTAAATGCATATAGTTAATAAGTGTGGTCAATAGACTATCATTTGTTACACTACAAATTGCATGTCTGGATTAAAACCAATAAATCCATGAATATCCTTATAGACTTGGCACAGGAAAAGTTAAATAAACAATATTGGGTTAGCAAATGTCATGGGGTGTGATTTTGGAGCAACAGAATATTATTAATAAATATTCAGGGGAAGGTTGGTGCCCTAGCAACAGTGGAAGCAGAATAACCAAGATAGTGGAACCATGTGATTGTGTGGGAATCATGATGATTAAGGATAGGGGGAGTGCTGAACAATCATAAAGATTGTTTCCAGGCACAATAGGCACAGTTACCATCAAGAGGGGTGGAAACTACCTAAAATTAGCAACATGGGGCTAAAAATAGAACAACCCCTATGTTTCCAGGAACAATGAGTGCACATGGTGCATTATCTATTTTTAAATATCTCAAATGTATAAAACACCTCCCAGGGTTTGTAAATAGTCAGAAAATTGGATTCTTTCTTTCCCCCCCTCATTTGCAACCTAGTACAGCTCACTGTCTTAGACATTGAGCAAGAACACTTGTCTTTGAGTAGTGGACTTGAAAATAAATCAGTTTCTCAGAGTTGTTTGACTTGTTGCAATAATTGTTGAATTGTTGTAAAAGTTGTTGTTGTGTTAAAGTCATAGCAGAAGCAAGAGGGCTTCTTGTGTATGCAATTGTGTTAAAGTCATAACAGAAGCAAGGGGTCTTCTTGTGTATGCAATTGTGTTGAAGTTGTAACAAAGTCTTGGACTTTTGTGTACACAAGTTTAAATCAATCAGTAAAGTCTTAGGAATTCTTTGACTGATTGTTGGTGCAAGCCATAAATTGCAAAACCACTTAAAAGTTTGATCATCCTTGAATTGATCCAAATTATTGTTGTTATTGTGTGTACTAGTTGAAGTGAAATTCAAAGTCTTGGAAAGGTTATACTTTCTAGAAAACCCAACTTGCATTATAAGATTGTATAAAGTATTGATTGAGTTATTGTTTTGAGTAGAGATTTTTATAATCTTGAAAATACACCTTTTCTCAACAACCTCTGTGCAGTTACATCAACGGAAATGTTAGTAAGAACAAATATTTTTAAGCATTAACTGACCTCAAATGTAGGGTCAATACAATCCATCTGCTCCTTCATTTTGATGGCTGCCAGTGCCTGCTCTGTGCTCGGAGCGAGGAAGTCCGGGACAATATATTGCTTCCCTTTGTATTCTCTGACTCTGTAACCGCCGTGGAGGCGAGTGCTTACAGGTTGGCCCTGTGGTCCCTCAATGCTATTGCGAGCAACATCAGCAGGATAGATCTGTTCCATGATGGTATTTGATAAGGACCAAATGTCATGTGATATAAACAAACATCACATGGTTTCGATGATTTTTGATGATTGCCCATGATGTGGCATGGGAACATTAAATGAAAG
This sequence comes from Phlegmacium glaucopus, assembly GCA_015039465.1. NCBI lineage: Eukaryota > Fungi > Basidiomycota > Agaricomycetes > Agaricales > Cortinariaceae > Phlegmacium > Phlegmacium glaucopus. The sequence continues at coordinate 474,090 of MU130361.1, forward strand.
TTGAACTTCATCAAGATTTGTCTTCTCCAACATATATAGATAGCCACACCTTGACTGACACCTGCTTGCTGTTTCATACAAAAAAAAAAAAAAAAAAAAAAAAACTATCGAACTCTCGGAGATAATCCGGAACTCCTTCTTTCGTTTCCAATTGTGTGTGGCGCTGGAAAGCTTCCGCAAGACGTTGGGAGATGGTGGAGGTGGCTCGGATATCTGCCTGCAGTGGTAGTAGGCCAGTGGCAAATATTCTGTCGCCGTCCTCAAATTCAGGGTTTGGGCTACTTTCCTCCTCATCCTCCTCATCACAATCTTCTACATGAGCCGGAAGTGGGCCGGTCAAACATTTTTCAATTCGGCATATTTCCGCCTTTTGAATTTTTCGTTCTTCTCGGATTTCATTCCTGCATTCCGAACAACAACGGGGTGGACAGCGGGACATTTTGACTTCTCCAGTTGCCCAGTCAATCTCCGGGTTGTGCATCTTAAGCCAGGAATGTCCGAGAATCAAGGTTTGTTTTCCTAGTCCAGTAACCGCGAACAAGGATCTCTCGGAGTGTCCTTTATACCTGAGTATCAGATCAACCACTTTCGTGATCGATCCGGCTTCATTTGGGGTACCGTCAACATTAAATACCGGAATCGGGTTTGACAGGGATTTTGTTGTGAGCCTGTTAGTTTTGACATAGTCTCTGTCAATAAACCTTCCGTCGGCTCCGGAGTCTATTAAGGACAGAAAGGAGTTTACTTCTCCAGTGTTGGTCATTTCAATGCTGACTTTGAGTTCCAGTGATTTTGAGTCAGTGTCGAGGGAGCCAATAGTGAACTTTTTTGGGAGGGTTCTTTCCCATCGGGGTCGGAACACTCGGATTTTTTTTGGAATTTCTGATGTTTGTACAACTTGAATGTTTTCAACCGTCTCGTCTATTTCATCAATGCTATCTACATGTAAAACAGAGAACCGGTTGGTTGTTGACAGCGAGGGCGTGCAGTTCACTCGCTGTTTTGGCAAAAATCCTTTAAATCCTCGGTCGGACTTTCGTGTTCAGTGTTCTCCGAAGGTTCCGTCGGTTCTGGATCAGGCACTTTGTCATATTCGGCCAGCCGGAACTCCAAGAGGGTATGGAGTTCGTCATTGGACATTGTTCGGACGTCAAAACGTTTTTCGCAATGTCTCCCGATGTGTCCGACGCCTCCGCACCGGAAGCATGACAGTGGTACAGAGCCTGCTTTTCGGGCCGTGTCGATATCCATGGGTACAGGGTTTCCCGGAGTTGGCACGAGGTGTGCGTTCCTCTGTGGCGGATTTGACGGACTGAATTGGAGTGTGGTAGTACCGATTGGTCGAGAAGTGGTTGCTGCCGGACTTTTGTAAGCTGACTGGAAGGCCTCGTTAGTAGCTTGGTTTTTGTCTATTGTCCGTGCCATTCTGTACCATCCCGTCGGATCTGTATCGGACGGTCTTCCGGAAGCCATTGTAGCAATGGAGTTCTGAATCTGGGCATTCGGGCCTCTTCGGAATTTTACTACAATAGTTTTTGGATTGGTGTATCCTGAATCCGTGATTAGGTCTTGGAATTCGTCCACATATTCTTCCAAAGACTGTGTTTTCTGGAAATATCCAGTTGACTCTAGTCGGTTAATGGCAACCGAGTCCGCATTTGCGGGACAGAACTCTTTTTTGAAGTCGTCTCGGAAATCAGACCAATCCAGGAACCGGGTTGACTCAGGGTTTTCCGTTTCCCATCAGAAAACTCTGGCTGCCCACTTTGATGCTCTTCCGGATTTCATGTAGGACATGGCCCAGATGATTTTTGTTTGCTCGTCCGAGAATTCGTCGGAACAGAGCCGGATGTACGTTTGGCAGGAGTGAAGGAATGCTGTTCCTTTGGATCGTAAAAAAAAAAAAAAAAAAAAAAAAAGTTGTCTACCCTACAACTGCTGATTAGACCTATTACTGTGTGACTTAAATGCATATAGTTAATAAGTGTGGTCAATAGACTATCATTTGTTACACTACAAATTGCATGTCTGGATTAAAAACCAATAAATCCATGAATATTCTTATAGACTTGGCACAGGAAAAGTTAAATAAACAATATTGGGTTAGCAAATGTCATGGGGTGTGATTGTGGAGCAACAGAATATTATTAATAAATATTCAGGGGAAGGTTGGTGCCCGAGCAACAGTGGAAGCAGAATAACCAAGATAGTGGAACCATGTGATTGTGTGTGGGAATCATGATGATTAAGGATAGGGGGAGTGCTGAACAATCATAAAGATTGTTTCCAGGCACAATAGGCACAGTTACCATCAAGAGGGGTGGAAACTACCTAAAATTAGCAACATGGGGCTAAAAATAGAACAACCCCTATGTTTCCAGGAACAATGAGTGCACATGGTGCATTATCTATTTTTAAATATCTCAAATGTATAAAACACCTCCCAGGGTTTGTAAATAGTCAGAAAATTGGATTCTTTCTTTCCCCCCCTCATTTGCAACCTAGTACAGCTCACTGTCTTAGACATTGAGCAAGAACACTTGTCTTTGAGTAGTGGACTTGAAAATAAATCAGTTTCTCAGAGTTGTTTGACTTGTTGCAATAATTGTTGAATTGTTGTAAAAGTTGTTGTTGTGTTAAAGTCATAGCAGAAGTGGTTGAGCTTCTTGTCTTCTGTGTATGCAATTGTGTTGAAGTCATAACAGAAGCAAGGGGTCTTCTTGTGTATGCAATTGTGTTGAAGTTGTAACAAAGTCTTGGACTTTTGTGTACACAAGTTTTAAATCAATCAGTAAAGTCTTAGGAATTCTTTGACTGATTGTTGGTGCAAGCCATAAATTGCAAAGCTACTTAAAAGTTTGATCATCCTTGAATTGATCCAAATTATTGTTGTTGTTGTGTGTACTAGTTAGAAGTGAAATTCAAAGTCTTGGAAAGGTTATACTTTCTAGAAAACCCAACTTGCATTATTAAGATTGTATAAAGTATTGATTGAGTTATTGTTTTGAGTAGAGATTTTTATAATCTTGAAAATACACCTTTTCTCAACAACCTCTGTGCAGTTACATCAACGGAAATGTTAGTAAGAACAAATATTTTTAAGCATTAACTGACCTCAAATGTAGGGTCAATACAATCCATCTGCTCCTTCATTTTGATGGCTGCCAGTGCCTGCTCTGTGCTCAGAGCGAGGAAGTCCGGGACAATATATTGCTTCCCTTTGTATTCTCTGACTCTGTAACTGCGGTGGAGGCAAGTGCTTACAGGTTGGCCCTGTGGTCCCTCAATGCTATTGCGAGCAACATCAGCAGGATAGATCTGTTCCATGATGGTATTTGATAAGGACTGAATGTCATGTGATATAAACAAACATCACATGGTTTCGGTGATTTTCAATGATTGCCCATGATGTGGCATGGGAACATTAAATGAAAGTTGAACTTCATCAAGATTTGTCTTCTCCAACATATATAGATAGCCACACCTTGACTGACACCTGCTTGCTGTTTCATACAACACATGGCCAACATGACACCTACCAAAATTTGTGAAGCATTGGTTGGCTGCAATGACCAAGTCCGGCTGGGAGTAGAAGAAGGCAGTATTCACACTACAATGCAGCACATTGGCTGCAGACTGGTACAACAGGCAGCTTGGAATAAGTACAAATACTAACTATGAACCCAGAGGGATATCTTTGCATTACAATCAAGTGATGCAAATTGAGGAGCCTTCTATGGACATTTATATCTATACAGTTTCCTAAGGTCTTGGAACCAGCAGGAAGAACAAATGGCTCCCAACTTTGTGGCTCGGCAGCAGGCAGCTCTCCGAGAGTTTGATCGGTCCGCACCTGTCTCCCAGCCAGGTGTCCATTCAACTGCTGCACCCATTAGACCTGCTGCACCCACCCCAATTGCCATACTGCTTGAGTTGCTCCAGTTGTCATACCTGCTCCAGTTGCTGTACCTGCCCAAGTTGCCGCACCCACAAAAACCAAAGCAAAGGCAGTATCCACTGCCACATCAATTGTCACACCAGCATCACATCCACAACAGAGCCAGCCTGCCACTGCTGCACCTGCCACCTGTGTCTCAACAGATGCCCGAACAGCACCTGCTGCTGCTGATGTACCTGCAGTGAGGTCAGACCGCAAGTAGTATAGTAGTTCGTGGGGTTAATGTAGATTTCCTCAATGGAGTTTAGGGGAGTTGTGGTACTGAAATATGCAAGGAGAGAAAACTGCGAAGATAGCGAAGTTCACGAATAATAGTGAAGTACACAAAATAGCTTTAAAGAATGAGACTATTGACTTAGAACATTGCTGCAAAGTTTATGGGATCAAAACTCTGGCCGTCTCTTGTTCACCGTACCTCCTACTTGCTACAGATACTTAATACAAGAGTTGTAAACTAACCAGGTGCGGATATGTGAAACAGTAATGTAAAAATTGAGCTAATGCAAAATCACATTGACCCAGTAGTTTGGTAACGAAGGAATAGGAGGCAAAGTAAAAATAAAGCTGATGAGTAAGGAGGTCAGTTGAATGACCTCCTGTTTTGAAGTATATGATAAAATATATATATGGAAAAATGAAAGAAAGCAAGTGCAAAATAACATGGACCATAATAAAACCAATGCAAGGGATAGATGGAGAGGTAAGAAATGTGTATGTGAACTGTGAAAGACCGCGAGATTAGATAGTGGCTGTGTGAAGGTGTGTCTGCAAAGGAGTGAATATGGCTAAGTCCACTGTGGCTAGTGAGAGCTGTAGATATGTTGAAGTATGAGGTGCAAAGAGGAATGAGGGTGCTTTGGATAGTTATGAGGGTCATATAAGTGATGTGTGAGGCATGTGCAAAGAGCCGATGATATTGTAGGATATGCGAATGAGAGTGCGAGGGTTACTGACAACCGCGGTATAAATCATTGTTTGTGTTGTTATATAACACCAACCAGAGAGCAGTGGACCAGTCTTTAGGTCAAGAGTGTTAGGGGACACCCGACTTTAACCCAAACCTCAACTCTAGAATCATACACCCCACCTTTCCGACGACCTCCGACCTTCCGTCCAACTCCGCTTCCGTCACCGGTTGACTCCGGAATCCCGTAGTTCCGCTCCGACTCCGGTCCTCCGATTCACTCCGTCTTTTATTTCTATTTTTCATATCGCACCACTTCTTATTTAATTAATTAATTATTATCGTATCATTCCTTTATTTATTTTATATCTCCGTTATGTCCATATTAGTACTTAAACACCCCCAGCCTAGCAGGGATCCCCATCCTTTCCTCTTTGGATCCCCTGCTAGGTAAGTCACTTGTAGATATCTTTTCTGAAATATTATTAACTTTGGATCCCCTGCTAGCTTGACTGAGTCAGCATTGCAGTTGCCCTAACAAAGAGACTCCCTGTTATTTGTTTAGGGAAGGCTTAGCCTTGACTTATAACACACTTGAAAGGTGGTTGAGGCACAAGAGTAAGGAAGAGGATGAGGATGAAAAAGAAAGAGTCTTTGGTGAGACTATAGTGGTTGACAGTAGAGGACAATGACAGTAAAGGACTGAAAAAGCAAACTTAGAGGGAGGAATTCACTGGAATTCCACTGAGATGATGACTGTTGGGGACTAAGAATGAATTGAGGGAAACTACCTATCCTGGTACAAAAGAGCAGTATTTATACCCTAAGGATGAGGCTATGTAGAACAATAAAAAGAAAGAAGTACGCGCTGTCAAAGGAAGAAAGATAAAGAGAGGACAGCTGCAAGAAGAAAAGAACAATGGAAAAGAAGAAGGAACAATAAAAAAATCTGTAAAGTGTCAAAGTGCGAGAGAAAAGAAAAGAAGGCAGTGTACATAGTCCAATAGCAAAAATATATCAACTCCATAGGCGTGTGGTCATGTCAAAAAATGTGAAAGGTCCTGAGTCAACACTTGAAAGGTGCAGCCTTGTTCCCGAGAAAACACTACTTGCCCATGATCCCATGTCGCGCAGCCTTGATAACACTTGACACACTGCGAGAATAATCCTCTGCTGCTGATTCATCTGCAATTCCTGCTTGGTTGTGATCCTCCTGGACTTCCTAAGTTGTCATAAAGAGGGTGGGAAGGCTTCATGTACCGCATGAATGATGGTTTTGGCAGTGAATGATAGGATAAGAGGTAGATAATTGAGGATAGGGGACTGAGTGTGATCCAAGAGCGAGGGATGGCAAGATAGATGGCTGAAGTGAAAACTTGTGGGTCCATAGCCACAACGACAATGACAAAGCCTCTGACATAATGGGAGATGTGGCTGATGCGTCCATAAAGAGGCCGTTCTTGAAATGATGGACCAAAGATACGATCGGATGCAAGCTGATGACCGATGCGAATAGTAGATTGATTGATCGCTTTGTTGGATCACTAGCCAAGGGACAAATGGATGGTAGATGCTTAGGAGCATGTTGATAGTGTAAACAATGGAGAGCATAGTGTGAGACATTGAGAATATGATGAGCGATGAGGATGATAACGTTGAATGAATGATTTCTTGACCAGGAACGTGATTCAGGGCTGCTTCCAAAATAGGTAAGTGAATTCAAAGTCCACTTATTTTCATGATGGCAACTTTTAAGCTTTCTTCTCATGCTACCAATCAGTATTGGTGCATGATAGCGGGTGAGAGTGCATGTGATAATGGTAACCGCAAGATATCTGTGAGTGTCTGCGAAGTTGTTAAACTGTGAAAATAACCTGTTTACAAACCTAGAGGCTATATAGATCCTATCACCACTCACCCTCAGAAACCCCCTGTTGCACGGATGATAGCAGCATCCCAGCCCTACCCACAAGCATCATCTTCTGCTCAACCACCTCCTAGACCAGCCACACGAGTTCTTATATTGGGGCAGGAGGCCATTCATGTCTGTCATCCTCCACCGGCACCTGTTGAGCCTGTGCAATCATTCCAGATGGATTGAAGATGAAGGTGATGAAGATTATGAACATCAGTTGTCCACATCATGTTCTGAGGCCAAGGATCGGCAATCAGCACAATCCAATTTGGGCTACAAAAGGAGGATTCCAAAGCGAGCAGGTGGGTTCCATGAGCCTGCCTGTAGAAGATGGAGGTCTTTACACTAAGCCACTAATTCTGATTGGATTCTGATTGGACTAATCGGAGTCTGATTGTATTCCGAGCAGTCCAATCAGACTTAAATTTGGCTGGAGCACCAGCCATTTTCAAATTTTGAGTCCGATATAAATCATTGTTTGTGTTGTTATATAACACCAACCAGAGAGCAATGGACTAGTCTTTAAGTCAAAAGCCTCCCTGTTGTTTGTTTAGGGAAGGTATAACCTAGACTTGTGTAGGGGGAAAGAATAGAGATGAGGAAGGATGAGGATGAAGATCTTGGAAGGTGACTGAGGTAGAGGATGAGGATGAGGATGAATAAGAGAGAGTCTTCAGTAAGACTATAGAAGTAGACAGTATGGGACAGTAACAGATAAAAGGCTGAAAAAGCGAACTTGAGGGAGGAATTCACATTTACTTTACCCTCCCTGGGTTAATCCATATGGAATGGATGGAATCCATATGGATTCCATAAAATAAAGGGTGGATTCCATGGAATATACAGATGGAATCCATGAAATAGGGATGGATTCCATGGAATATACAGATGGAATCCATGAAATAGGGATGGATTCCATGTTGTTACATGTTACGTGTTGTATGTTGTTTGCTGTTTGGCCCATGTTGCATGTTGCATACTTGTTGTTTGGTCCATGCTGTAGGTTTGTTGTATACTACTTGGTCCATGTTGTATGTTTGTTGTATGCTGCTTGGTGGGTGTTTGGTGTTTGCTGCGTGTTGTGTGCTACATGGTCCGTGCTGTTTGGTCCATGCTGTTTGGTCCATGCTGCATCTTGTTTGCTGTTTGTTACATGTTGCTGCATGTTGGCGCTTGGTGTGTATGTTACACATATTGGTGCTGCTTTTGGTGGTTACTGTGCAGGTTCGCTCCGTATGTTGGTGATTACTGCTGCTTGCCGTACATGTTGCTGCTGCTGAGACTGGTGTTGGGGGGTCGGTCGTGAAAAGTAAAATAAAATTATCCATTTCTACTAACGTTTGGGGGGAGGAGGGGTGAACCCCAAAAGTAAAATAAAATACGATACTAATAAGTGTGACCGTCGTTAGGGGGTCCCATAACATAAAATAAAATGATAAAATTATCCTAACAATAATCATAATTATATTATACCTTATTTATTATATTTATAATGGTACTTTTTTGGAATTGTTGTTGACTTACTTTATTTTATCTTATAATTGGACCAGGTATACCTTAGGTAGGAACCTAAGGTACCTTATATGTCTACCTTAGGTAGGGACATAAGGTACCTTGTCCATACCTTAGGTAGGGATATAAGGTACCTTAGGTAGGGATAAGGTACCTAAGGTAGACATATAAGGTACCTTAGGTAGGGATAAAGTACCTAAGGTAGACATATAAGGTACCTTAGGTAGGGATAAAGTACCTAAGGTAGACATATAAGGTACCTTAGGTAGGGATAAAGTACCTAAGGTAGACATATAAGAAAAAAAAAAAAAAAAAAAAAAAAAAACATATGATGTAAGTGACAAGAAGGAGGACTGAGAAGAAAATCATCATGGAAATTAGCCAAAGGACTACATGTAGATCTATCAGGATGTATGTTAACGGGTACACTTTTTTGACCTCTGGCATTTAGATTAGGATGTACGAAGTTACTGACGGGAACTGAGAACAAGTGACAGTATCGTTTACGTTCAGTTTAACCTTTAACAGCAGCAGCTTCACCTTAGCGGTTTAGGAGACGTCTACCACTGTTACATTAGGCACCTTATTTGTGATGAAAAGGTCGTTTAACAAGTAGAGGTGAGTACTAAGATGTAAAATCGTGAGAAGGAGACTAAAGGTCATGGGAATTGGAACAGGGTAACGTTTCAGGAAAGCTTCGTAGGTTTAAAGCTTCGTCGTATTGACCTGTAGGTTGAAAGTCAAATTCTACACGTTCACCTTCACTTGAACTCTGGTTACTTAAGTCTATGAGACCTCTTATACCGACGTTTAGTAAGTAGGGAAGTAGGAGAAATACTTACTGGATTGCAATTGTAATGATAAGATTTGTTGATTCTATTTTTCAATAAGAGTGTTCACTGTTAGGATATAAGACTGAGTCCACTGTTGTGATGCAGCCAGGGGTCCAGGGGGTGGAGCCCCCGGCAAGCCCTGAATCTGTGCTGGAGGTCAGAAAAGCGGAGCGGCGCCGTGCCGAAGGCACGGGTTCACGGCTTGTTTATTTCCAATGCCAGGATCCAGCCAGAATGGTCAGGATTTATTTCTGATGCTATGACCAGTAATTACCACCAGTAATGACCCCAGGTTCCAGGACACACATAAGAGGCAAAGGAAAGCATTCACTGGCAGGTGTATAAACAACAATAACATGTATGCAAATTAGTCGGTCGTTGCAGCCTCATCCTCCAAATGACAACTCCATCTGGATCACCAAGTTCACTGTTGTTTTCACCAGTAGGGTCAAAGTCTTCATCATGTGAGTCCATCACAAAGCCTGCAGCTTTGACAATTACATGCCATTTGCTCTCTGAGAGTTTCTTGATGGTTTGGAAGTGGGTGGCAGCATGAGTAGGCCATGGTATACAGACAAAGCTGGTCTTTGTATCTTTGTTGGGACGGTCGCTGGAACACCAAAGTTTAAGGGCACATTCTTGCTAGAATCATAAATGCTGCTTGTCAGTGAAGGGATCAGTTGATCACAGGGCAATAACTCACTGCAGCAGCACATAGTGATAGTGCACCTGCTGGAAAGCCATAAAACTTGTCTGTTTTTGCCACAAGTTGGTGATGCACTGCAAAGATCTCTATGATAACAGATGAGTGATAGGCACCTGACTGAAGGCAAAGGTTAAATAATTGAAATATGAAGCAAAATCACAGAAAGGAACTTACTTTTGTGTCAGGATCATGATATATATGTATATTGCAGGTCTTGGAGCTGATCTGCAATGTACTCCTTTCATTGCTCTCTTGAATTATTGTATGGCTCGTTCTCTAACAATTTAGTGAGCCTCTGTAAAGCATACTTACTGATAGAACTGGGCCAGTTCCAGATGGCAGAGCTTGCCTATGTAAGGGGACACTCCATTTTACCTACACCACCCAATCGGGATTTGCTTCTTGACCAACACCCATCTGGAGCCAATTGTTACATTCCATTATACATTACTCTGGTCCAGCTCTGTTGGAGTTGTCTCCAGTAGTCCATACTCCATTCCAGTACTTTCCCTTGTATCCGGATCTACTCTTCCTACATCCAACTCTGAGACTTCTCTGTATCATTCCGGCTCTTCCGACGTTACTCCAAACCCATTACCATATCTTCGCCACAATAACTATTTCTTTGTCATCACTTTCCCACTATCAGTCAGCACACCTGCTACAGATTATTCACCCAAGAATGCAGGACCTTCCAGGAGCAGAACACAGCACTTTATATTAGGGACTAGCATGGTCACAACCGATAACAACTGGGGAATGTCACGGGTGTGGGTTTTGAAAAAACCCGAGGGTATATAACCTGTGGATGGGTATGCATCCAAAACCAACAGGAAGAATACTTAAAATAATTATTTTATTATTTACTGGTAGTAAATCAACTGCAGGTGACTTAATCATGCTGACCGGCAAATCCCAGGACACCTGTCAAACCTGTGTCACGGGTACGGGTTAGGCAGGGGTTACAAAGTTGCAACCTGTTATAAATCATTGTTTGTGTTGTTATAAAACACCAACCAGAGGGAACTGGACCAGACTTTAGGTCAGAATATCCCCCTGTGTTCGTTTAGGGAAGGTATAACCAGAGACTAGTAAGCACACTTGGTTAGAAGAGAGTAGAGGAGGGTGAGGATGAAGATCTTGGAAGGTGACTGAGGTAGAGGATGAGGATGAGGATGGGTAAGAAAGAGTCTTCAGTAAGACTAGCAGTAGACAGTATAGGACAGTAACAGATAAAAGGCTGAAAAAGCAAACTTGAGGGAGGAATTCACTGGAACTCCACTGAGATGATGACTGTTGGGGAGTAAGAATGAATTGAGGTGAACTACCTATCCTGGTACAAAAGAGCAGTATTTATACCCTAAGGGATGAGGCTATGTAGAAGAAAAGAACAATGGAAAAGAAGAAGGAACAATAAAAAAATCTGTAAAGTGTCAAAGTGCGAGAGAAAAGAAAAGAAGGCAGTGTACATAGTCCAATAGCAAAAATAGATGGATTCCATGGAATATACAGATGGAATCCATGAATAGGGATGGATTCCATGGAATATACAGATGTAAAAGATGCCATCATGGAATATGCAGATTGGAATTCCTTACCTATTATGGAATACAGGGATGGATTCCATCTGTATATTCCATGGAATCCAAGGATGGATTCCATATGGACCAGGTTAATATTCTATTTTATTTCATTCAGTTGTTGTTAAGGTTTTTTCATGGTAATATTTATATTATTTATTCCATATTATATTAATACTAATAACAATCCTATTAAAATAGTAAAATAAAATACAATACCCTGGGGGATTGCTGCCAGTGTGAATAATCATAGCATAAAATGAAATGAAAACCCCAAGTGGGGAGGAGGGGGGTTTGCAATCATCTTTACCTATTAAAATAAAATGAAAAGTGCTGGCTGGGGGGTTGTGGTCAGAGTCGTCGTCGTTGTACATGCCGTTCGTCGTCATTAGTGGTTGTATGCCTCGCTTGGACGTGTCATTGGTGGTTTTCGTCGTGGTTATACACATTGTATGTGTGGTTCGCGGTTGTACGTCGTTGTACATTGTTTGTCGTTTGTTCTACGTCGTACCTGGTTTGTCGTACCTGGTTTGTCGTGCCTGGTACATCGTGTGTTGTGCGTCGTTTGTGGTTTGTGGGTGGTTCGTCGTATGTTGTTTGTATGTTGTACCTGGTTCATCATATGTTGTTTGGATGTCGTACCTGGTTTGTTGTTCATACGTTGTACGTTGTACCCGGTTTGTCGTTTGTTGTATGTTGTGCATTGTACATTGTTTGTGGTTTGTGGGTGGTTTGTTGTACATTGTTTGTACGTCGTACCTGGTTTGTGGTTTGTGGTTTGTGTTTGTTGTTATTGTATGTTGTACATCACCTATTGTAATGTGTAAGTAGTGAAATAGATTAGAATAAAAAAAAACCCCCCCTGATGAGGGGGGGATACCATTGTTACGCGTTTGTCGATGTTCTTGTTTGTCTTCGTCGTCGTCGTCATTTGTGTTGGTTTGTGTTCTTTTGTGTTATTGTGTCGTATGCCTATTATATCGTGTTATTAGTGAAATAGATGAGAAAAAAAAACAAAAAAACCCCTGTGAGGGGATTACCGTTGTTGTAGTCATCGTCGTCATCATCCTTGTGCTGGGGTCGTCCTTGTGCTGGGGTCGTCATGTGTTGTTGTTGTTTGTTGACGTCCATCATCTCAGTTGGAACGAGTGAGGGATGGTGGTGGCGATGGTGGGAGATGGTAAAGGTGGTGATGGTGATGGTGATGGTGACAGTGATGGTGATGGTGGCAAAGGGTATAAGTTACTATAATGGACAGCGTGAAAAAGGCATGTCACGAGCTTTGGGCTGTGACAGGTTAATTAGATATTATTTTTCCTAATATGAAAGCCAACATGGCTCAGTGGGCTGGAGCACTGGATAATATTACTAAGGCTGAGGGTTCAATTCATGCAGGATGCATATTTATTTTTATGGATCTAGTCCATGGAATCCATATGGAATCTTAGTATGGAGTCCATATGGAATCTTAGTATGGAGTCCATATGGAATCTTAGTATGGAGTCCATATGGAATTTTAGTATGGAATCCATCATGGATATACCTTAATCCATGTGGAATGATGATGGACTCCCTATGGAATAGATATTATGGAATCCATATGGAATCCACATGGAATGATGATGGACTCCATATGGAACATGACCATTCCATGGCCATTCCATATGGAATCCATGGTGTCTATGGAATGAGAAAATAGCTGGTGCCTCAGCCAAAAGTCATTCCATATGGATTAACCCGGGGAGTGTAAAGACCTCGAATTCACTGGAACTCCACTGAGATGATGACTGTAGGGGACTAAGAATGAATTGGGGGAAAACTACCTATCCTGGTACAAAAGAGCAGTATTTACCCCCTAAGGATGAGGCTATGTAGAACAATAAAAAAGAAAGAAGTACGCGCTGTCAAAGGAAGAAAGATAAAGAGAGGACAGCTGCAAGAAGAAAAGAACAATGGAAAAGAAGAAGGAACAATAAAAAAATCTGTAAAGTGTCAAAGTGCGAGAGAAAAGAAGAGAAGGCAGTGTACATAATCCAATAGCAAAAATATATTAACTCTATAGGCATGTGGTCATGTCAAAAATGTGAAAGGTCCCGAGTCAACACTTGAAAGGCGCAGCCTTGTTCCTGAGAAAATACTACTTGCCCATGATCCCATGTCATGCAGCCTTGATAACACTTGACACACTGAGAATAATCCTCTGCTGCTGATTCATCTGCAACTCCTGCTTAGTTGTGATCCTCCTGGACTTCCTAAATTGTCATAAAGAGGGTTGGAAGGCTTCAGGTACTGCATAAATGATGGTTTTGGCAGTGAATGATAAGATAAGAGGTAGATAATTGAGGATAAGGGACTGAGTGAGATCCAGGAGTGAGGTATGGCAAGATAGATAGCTGATGTAGGGACTAGCATGGTCACAACCGGTAACAACCAGTGTGACAACCACGGTTCAACCAAATACGGTATGGTACGGTACGGTTTCTATGGTTCCTGGAACTACCATACTAATTTAGGTAGCTCAGGGTCCACATAGGGTTCACGGTGGGCTGCAACTTTGTTGCCCTCATTGTGGACCCAATACTGGACCAATTTCTTTAAAATTAGGTGCATTAGAGCAGTACTTTTCTGTCCCCCACCAGATCTGATCAGATCTGATCAGAATTGTTATATCTGACCAGTTCTGCTCAGATCTGCTCAGATTCTGCTTGGATTCTGAGTGGATCCAAGTGGATCTGAGAAAATAGAGAAAAAAAAAAAAAAAAAAAAAAAAATGATTGCAAAACAGGATGGTTCAAGGAGCATTTGAAATATTCAGCTGCAGAAATCAAGAGGATCAAAACAATAGTTGTTAAGACATGGAAGTCAAAATATGCACCCCAGGATCAGCCAGAGAGCTCACAGGTTCAGAAGAAGGACAAGAGTCGCAAACGCACAGATTCAGCAGAAGGACAAGAGTCACAAAGGGAAATTGGTACATCTCAGCTCTTGATCATATTGTTACCTTTAACTCACATCACCTAGGAGTTTTCAAAGTGGGCAACCAACCCTGATCAAGCACAGAAGAAACATGGATATGATTATATTGAAACCTACCTCAGTGAGCCCACACCTACCAAAGAATCTATTACTGCAGCTGGTGGTTATCTCAATTACTGGGCCACTGCTCTCAAGACATGCCATTCAGTTGCTCAGATGGCACTGGACTACATTTCTGCACCTGGTATTTCTAATTTTATCTTCATGATTTTATCTAACCATATATACATCAACATCTGTGGATGCAGAACATGCATTTTCAACTGGTCGTCGCCAAGTAAACTTCATGCAACATAATATGAGTTCTCAGACCTTCCAATCACAAATGGCTGTTGGTTCATGGGTTAAAACACCCCTGAACCCTGGCCTCTCCAAAATTTCTAAAATTATTGCTGATCAACATCACTCAAAGTAATGTAGAAAAATAATGTAGTTCACACAAATTTGTACAACTCTAACTTGTTGATGGTCATTTAAATTCTATTTCACATTTCATTCCCAATTTATGTGTGTTGTCCTGATCAAACACTCTCTAATGGAGGTCTTTGCTGTAAGCCACCTAATCTGATCAGATCTGAGCAGATTTGGCAGGCATTCTGAGCAGATCTGCTCAGATGGTCAGATCTGAGCAGAATGGAAACTATATACCTCCCTAACCTTAATAAAACCCTAACCAAACCTTAACCCAAACCTTAACCAAACCTTAACCAAACCTTAACCAAACTACTTAACCAAACCTTAACACTCAGAAGTAGCTAGTAGGTCTCTATTTTCTCAGATCCACTTGAATCCACTCAGAATCTAAGCAGATCTGAGCAGATCTGGTCAGATATAACAATTCTGATCAGATCTGATCAGATCTGGTGGAACAGAAAAGTACTGCATCAATGCTCATCATATGTGTGTCGGGGATCAGAAAAGTACTGCTCTAATGCACCTAATTTTAAAGAAATTGGTCCAGTATTGGGTCCACAATGAGGGCAACAAAGTTGCAGCCCACCGTGAACCCTATGTGGACCCTGAGCTACCTAAATTAGTATGGTAGTTCCAGGAACCATAGAAACCGTACCGTACCATACCGTATTTGGTTGAACCGTGGTTGTCACACTGGTTGTTACCGGTTGTGACCATGCTAGTCCCTACATCAGCTATCTATCTTGCCATACCTCGCTCCTGGATCTCACTCAGTCCCCTATCCTCAATTATCTACCTCTTATCTTATCATTCACTGCCAAAACCATCATTCATGCGGTACCTGAAGCCTTCCCACCCTCTTTATGACAATTTAGGAAGTCCAGGAGGATCACGACTAAGCAGGAATTGCAGATGAATCAGCAGCAGAGGATTATTCTCGCAGTGTGTCAAGTGTTATCAAGGCTGCGCGACATGGGATCATGGGCAAGTAGTATTTTCTCGGGAACAAGGCTGCGCCTTTCAAGTGTTGACTCAGGACCTTTCACATTTTTGACATGACCACATGCCTATGGAGTTGATATATTTTTGCTATTGGACTATGTACACTGCCTTCCTTTCTTTTCTCTCGCACTTTGACACATTACAGATTATTTTACTGTTCCTTTTCTTTTCCATTGTTCTTTTCTTCTCGCAGCTGTCCTCTCTTCATCATTCTTCCTTTGACAGCGCATACTTCTTTCTTTTTTATTGTTTTACATAGCCTCATCCTTAGGGTATAAATACTGCTCTTTTGTACCAGGATAGGTAGTTCAGTTCAATTCATTCTTACCCCCTAACAATCATCATCTCAGTGGAATTCCAGTGAATTCCTTCCTCAAGTTCGCTTTTTTCTGCCTTTAACTGTCAATCTATCCCCACTGTCAATTACTATAGTCTTGCTGAAGACTCCCTCTTATTCTTCCTCATCCTCTTCCTTAACCCCTCTGAGTTCGCTTTTTCAGTCCTTTACTGTCAACCCACTGTCAACTGCTATAGTCTTACTGAAGACTCTTCCTCATTCATCCTCATCCTTCTCATCTCTATTCTCACCCCCTACCTCTGTGTGATACAAGTCTAAGGTTATACCTTCCCTAAACGAACAGCAGGGAGGCTTTTGACTTAAAGACTAGTCCATTGCTCTCTGGTTGGTGTTTATATACAACAACAACAACGATTTATAGCATGTGGTCATGTCAAAAATGTGAAAGGTCCTGAGTCAACACTTGAAAGGTGCAGCCTTGTTCCCGTAGTATTTTTGAGAAAATACTACTTGCCCATGATCCCATGTCATGCAGCCTTGATAACACTTGACACACTGCAAGAATAATCCTCTGCTGCTGATTCATCTGCAATTCCTGCTTAGTCATGATCCTCCTGGACTTCCTAAGTTGTCATAAAGCGGGTGGGAAGGCTTCATGTACCACATGAATGATGGTTTTGGCAGTGAATGATAAGATAAGAGGTAGGTAATTGAGGATAGGGGACTGAGTGTGATCCAAGAGCGAGGGATGGCAAGATAGATGGCTGAAGCAAAAACTTGTGGGTCCATAGCCACAACAACAATGACAAAGCCTCTGACATAATGGGAGATGTGGCTGATGTGTCCATAAAGAGGCTGTTCTTGAAATGATGGACCAAAGATACGATCAAACACAAGCCGATGACTGATGCGAATAGTAGATTGATTGCTTTGCTGGATCACTAGCCAAGGAACAAATGGATGGTAGATGCTTAGGAGCATGTCAATAGTGTAAACAATAGACAGCATAGTGTGAGACATTGCAAATAAGATGAGCAATGAGGACAATATCGTTGAACGAATGATTTGTTGACCAGGAATGCGATTCAGGGCCGCTTCCAAAATAGGTAAGTGAATTCAAAGTCCACTTATTTTCATGATGGCAACTTTTAAGCTTTCTTCTCATGCTACCAATCAGTATTGGTGTGCGATACCATGCCTGTGCCCGCAGGCACCCATGGTACCAACCCGTATGGGTTTGTAAACCCATGACATTCCCTAGTAACAACCGGTGTGATGACTGCGGTTCAACCAAATGCGGTATGGTACGGTATGGTTTCCATGGTTCCTGGAACTACCATACTAATTTAGGTAGCTCAGGGTCCACATAGGGTTCACAGTGGGCTGCAACTTTGTTGCCCTCATTGTGGACCCAATACTGGACCAATTTCTTTAAAATTAGGTGCATTAGAGAGTGTTTGATCAGGACAACACACATAAATTGAGAATGAAATGTGAAATAGAATTTAAATGACCATAAACGAGTTAGAGTTGTACAAATTTGTGTGAACTACTTCATTTTTCTACATTACTTTGAGTGATGTTGATTAGCAATAATTTTGGAAATTTTGGAGAGGCCAGGGTTCAGGGGTGTTTTAACCCATGAACCAACAGCCATTTGTGATTGGAAGGTCTGAGAACTCATATTATGTTGCATGAAGTTTACTTGGCAATGACCAGTTGAAAATGCATGTTCTGCATCCACAGATGTTGCTGTATATATGGTTAGATAAAATCATGAAGATAAAATTAGAAATACCAGGTGCAGAAATGTAGTCCAGTGCCATCTGAGCAACTGAAGGGCATGTCTTGAGAGCAGTGGCCCAGTAATTGAGATAACCACCAGCTGCAGTAATAGATTCTTTGGTAGGTGTGGGCTCACTGAGGTAGGTTTCAATATGATCATATCCATGTTTCTTCTGTGCTTGATCAGGATTGGTTGCCCACTTTGAAAACTCCTAGGTGATGTGAGTTGAAGGTAACAATATGATCAAGAGCTGAAATATACCAATTTCCCTTTGCGACTCTTGTCCTTCTTCTGAACCTGTGAGCTCTCTGGCTGATCATGGGGTGCATATTTTGACTTCCATGCCTTCACAACTATTGTTTTGATCCTCTTGATTTCTGCAGCTGAATATTTGAAATGCTCCTTGAACCATCCTGTTTTGTGATCAGGACACATAACTATGACATTCAAATTTGAGAAATGAAAATATAGAGATGATAGAAATTATATTGCCATCAAGCCATTTGTCAAGTGGCTTCAAGCTGGCCACTTGACCAAATGGCTTGATGGAAATATCAATTCTAATAAATCCCACAAAATTCTATAAATATTTACACATATCAAGGACCCTATAATTGAGGGGGGTCATCTCACAGCACTAAGCAATCAGAGTACATGGTGTCATGTTATTTGCAAAATACTAAAAGTGCTTTAAGCCAGTCTCTGTTAAGTTTGAGAACTCTATTCCAGAGTATCAGATGGAGTTTGATTGGAACGGAACCATGGAACAGAAAAGGACTATAGCCTCAGTGTATGTGCTGTGCTACCCTAAACCTTCATGTCCTAATTTTGGAGTAAGAATGGAATGGAGTGGAACCGGAAGTTGCAGGAACTTAGAGGAAGAATAGGAGGAGGAAACTAGGTTGATATTCGAACTGAGGAAAACATACAAGTTTTGAGTACTTAAATAATAAAAGGAATTGCAACCGAAATATAAAGTATAAATATAAAGTGCTGCGTTCTGCTCCTGGAAGGTCCTGCATTCTTGGGGTGAGTAATCCATAGCTGGTGTGCTGACTGATAGTGGGAATGTGATGACAAAGAAATAGTGGTTGTGGCAAAGAAGTGGTAATGGGTTTGGAGTATAGACGGAGGAGCCAGAATGACACAGAAAGGTCTCGGAGTTGAACATAGGAAGAGTAGTTCGGGATGTGAGGGAAAGCACTGTATGGAGTACAGACTACCAGAGACAGCTCCGATGGAGCTGGACCGGAGTAACATATGATGGAATGTAACAGTCTCAACAACACTAGCAGGGACTTAGAAGAACAATAAGAGGGGGAAACTATGTTGATATTTGAACTAAGGAAAACATACAAGTTTCAAGTACTTAAATAATAAAAGGAATAGCAACCAAAATATAAAGGATAAATATAAAGTGCTGCATTCTGCTCCCAGAAGGTCCTGCATTCTTGGGTGAATAATCCATAGTGGGTGTGATGACTGATAGTGGGACAGTGATGACAAAGAAATAGTTGTTATGTCAAAGATGTGGTAATGGGTTCGGAGTAACATCGGAAGAGCTGGAATGATACAGAGAAGTCTCGGAGTTGGATGTAGGAAGAGTAGATCCGGAAACAAGGGAAAGTACTGGAATGGAGTATGGAGTACCGGAGACAACTCCGACAGAGCTGGACCAGAGTAATGTATAATGTATAATGGAATGTAACAGGGTTCAAGCACTGCAGATGGTATTCATGGTGCATTTGCATCCTATTGGGATACAATGTGAGTCAACTACTATAGATGGAGTGTAAAAGAGGCATCATACATGGACCACTTACCAAAATCTTACCAGGGATAATGATTGCTATTCTGGGGCATACTCTTATGATCAAAAGCAAGACAAGGTCCTTGGATGTCCTGCTAGAGCCTCAGCAGTCAGATCTGTGCTCCAAGCTGTTAAAACAGGAGCATGCACAAAGGGTGCTTTGGCCACTTAGAATCATGCTGAAGCTATAACAATTGAAGAAATCTGGAAGTTAATGAACTGGTCTGAGAAGAATTGTCCAAATGAGAAGCTCACCTCAACACCAGTTGAGAACATGGAAGAGTTAAAACTTTGCCTCAAGCATGGGCTGATGCATGCATTCATGACATCAGCATTCACACTATGGACCAGGTTAGTTATCAGAATTTGATGCTAAACTATCCGGTATAATTATTATCCACTTTCAGATGCTTTGAGCTTCTTAGCGTACAAGTTGGAGACATTGAAAATGGGTGTATTGGCCCAGCTCCATACTACATACCACACTTCAGAATTCACCTGGACTCCTGGAGAACTGCAAAGGATGGCAGAAGGAAAAGGGATATGATGGTCCCAGAACAAGTACGTACTGTGCAATGGTCAACCATAGGGGTCTCTATGTGATTGCCAAACCACAAGCTGACATGAACCAAAAAAAAGGCAATATATATGACATCTATCAGCAGGAGGTTTCCAAAATTGACATGAGCACTCACCCTCCCTGCTGGAAGAATTTCCTCACCACTCAGATAGTGTTAAGGAACAACTGCCAAGGTTAAACCAAGACAGCCACTCAATCAGTCACACTAGTGGAGAACCCTGTAAGTGTTGTTATTGACCAAGGTGCAGAACCTATATCTGCACCTTAACTACTTATACTAATTGTACATGATCTGTGCACTTGTTTGTACTTATGTATGTAGTGATAAGAATCAGCCATGGGTAATACTAAACTTCTAAGCGGATAGCTAACTGGCCTTGTGACTAAGGCATAATGACTAAGACTATGGATCTAGGTCTGGGAGACGACGGGTAAGGGTAGGTGCTAAGGTAGTAAGCTCATGATGGGATGTCACATGGTGACAGAGGGTGTTGGGTAGTGCTGTAGGCCTAGGCAATAATGTAGGGTTGCCATACAATGGGTGAGATTGAGGTGACAGGTGGTGTTATGTGTAGACTGGGAGGTGTAGAGTAGGATCAAAGGGAGATCCCCTGACAGATAGAACAAGAGCTTGAGGAGAATGACTTTATTTTCCCTTATATTGCTCCCAATGGAGTAATCCACATCAAACAACACATGAGCTACACTGCTCTCCAGGGCTTGCTCACCAAATTTTTGGATGGCACTGACATCATGAAACATTACACTACCCATTGCTTCCAGTGAGGTGGAGCACAATACCAATCTATGTTCACACCAATTGGGATGTGGTGGTCATTGAGCTGGATAAGGTGGTGGGGTGGCTGGGCAATCAGAGAACATGTATGGCCTCTGAAAATAATGATAATCAGTCCAAGTATACTCAAACCGAGAATTATCCAGGTTGATACACTGATCAAGTACCTGGTTGACTCCCTTCAAGTTATTTTTAAGGGATTGTTAGGGCAACTGCGATGCCGACTTAGTCAAGCTAGCAAGGGATCCTAAATTAATATATTATAAATGTGACTATAACTAACTCACCTAGCAGGGGATCCTAAAAGGAAAAGATAGGGATCCCTGCTAAGGTGAGGAGCTATTTAAGTACAGATATGGACATAACACACATATGAAAATAAATAAATAAATGATATGAGAGTAAAATAATAAAAGTGGTGTCATGTAATATAATGAAATAATAATTACAAAGTTGTAAGTTTGGTTTGGGTTGGGTCCAATCAGGAGTTATGGTAGCATCAGGCCCAATCAGTCAGACAAGCAATCAAGTTTGCCAATGAGGTGGAATGTAGATGTTTGGGAGTTGAGTCGGGTTTGGGAGTGAGACTGGGTTTGGGACCGATCGGGAGTCAGGAGTTGGGCTTGAAATCAGGTGTCCCCTAACAGGGACGTCAACTATAATGTAGAACAGCACTGTGACTTAGAGAAGATGGAAGTTGCTAGTAACCAAGTTTAATACAAAGGTGTTGTCTATGGACAACACCTGCTACCCTATATACAGAAGGCCCCAGGTAACTACCCTAGGACCTGATAACAATCATATAGTAAATATAGACATAGAGGACACATTCCATAAGAACATGTGATAACTATCTACTCAGAGACGCACATGTGTACACTACTAAGGAACATTTGTTAGTACTACTAGTAACCGTTCATAATACCATACTAGCAGGAGGTTGTGATGGAGTGAGTAAGTGTATGGGTGTACCTATGTAGTGTCTAACAGTTATGAGTCAGGACATGGAGGCACTCTTCATCCAATTCCTCTGGATCCTGAGAAGACTTTCATGGGTGACCACCTTTCTCTCAAGCCTGTGACTACTGAGGAATTTTTCCAGTTGAAGCATAGCATCAGCCATATGGATGAGAAACTCGATGCCATTGCATCAAATATTTCATTGGCCATGGAAGGGTCCTTGGATCTTGTCTCCTGTGCTGTTCCTGAGTGCTCACAAATGCATCAGGAAAACTGTAAATTGTATATTTTGCACCATTGGTCAAAGAAATAGCAAAAAGCTGCACCATTATGGATAATTGTACATAATTGTACACTTTGGATCAAATGGATCAAATGGTGCACAGTGAACAGAATGGAACATTGGTAAAAATATCCCCTGAAGAATGGTGCATCCTTCTACATCATTTTGCACTTTTTTTGACACAGCTTGCACAAAAATGATACATTATTCTGTTCACTTTAATAATTAAACCAGTGAATTGTCATGGTAGCGCACAATCAAAATTTATTGGGACTACATATGTACAATGAGATCTATGGAAATACTAATATAGTATTATAGTCTGTGAACGGAGACCATATCTCCAACATGAGACTAAGTAAGGCAATGAAGCATTGGTGGTGGTAACTGAATTTATATGTATGAGCAGGGTGGGAGTGAGACTGCAGTGTGTGTTGACGATTTGATGACGTGGCAGTGTGCAGAGGGTGCTTTGATGGTTGCCTGGGGTTTCATTGTCAGCGGGTGGGGAAGTGCACTGCGGTTCACCTCCTTACATACCTTGGCAGGTCTCTCACAAGATGGGGCTTGTCTATTGCTTCCTACCTGCCCATACACCCAGCAAAATCCATCAACATTCGGCCTACATCCCTTAGTAGAGGGGAGTGGCAAGGTGGCAACAAGATCAGGAGCTGAGGTACCTAAAAAGAATGAAAAATATTAGCACATGTACAGTAAGAGAGCTATAAACAAAATACTCACTTTTTAATGCATGCTGCCACCTCCATCAAGCCTAGGGGATGTTGTGGTTGGGAAGGAACTCATGCGGTTTATTTGGTTGAATCGAATTCCAACATTCAACAAACATGATCATGTGTTCTGTCTGAGTTTGAATTGACTTGCAACAAAATGCCGATTCATCCTAGTCTTGCGAGCCATCTGTTTAAGACAGATGGGGATGAGACTAGACCCATGCAACCTGTGAACATGTCCCATCATCAGTACCAATCGCCAGAAAAGGAGACTGATGTTCATCTCATCACTCTATGTTTGATGCCTTCCTTACTTCTTCCCCACTCTGAGCCGCCCACTGGAAAATTTCACCTTTCATTGGCTCACTGTCTTTACCCTTCTCATGTATTAGTAATTTATCTAATTATATACATGTGTAGAACTACATAACTGTCTGCCTTGACAATGGTGTGTACATGATGCACAATGAGCCATCTTTTGTGCACCATTTATGAACAATTCTGAGGAGTCAAAAAATCCTTTATTCATTGACTGTTGGTGGTGCAGCCTACACACTGATTGTGTCCAGATCCCTTTGCCATCTCCTATAAATCCTCACCATGTGTGCTCTGGCTTGGACTCATCAACTATAGCCAACTCAGAGGCTACCTCATTTGTCTGAGTCCAATCTGCTCTTCCTATCTCCAGGGTGTCCATTCCTGATCTAGGCCATGGTCCTGGTGCATGGAGGAGAGCAATAATGCAATGGCAAGAGGTTGATCCAGTAACAAATTGCATGCTGAAAGACTGGCCCAAACATTGGTATACTGGTGTGATGAGGACAGTCACTGGAAGTAAAAAGTCTCAATGGCAGATTGTGTTCAAAGAGTACAAAAGGTATAAAGTCCTTGCACCCCTGTTTTTGATTCAAAACTGACTGTCAATATGATCTGGTGGATCTAGGCTAGGTCAAAGCAACACTTGTTTCCTTGAGGAATACCCCAATGCCAACAAAAGCATAAACAACCTTTTGAACATGATACAGGCTAAGACAAGCCAAACCCACAACAGCAAGTAGTGTTTAAAAGTCCGGTCCAGTCTGGTTTTTTGACCCCTCAGGGCCTTTAACCGAGACCATAACCGGTCCACCTCAGTCCTAGGACCAAAAAAAACCGGACTGGACCGCTTAGGACCGGTTTACATAAGTTTTTTTCGGTCCTAGGACTGGTCCTGGTCCTAACTGGTCTTAATCAGTCTGTAACTGGTCTTCTGGTGACAAATATATATTTTTGTGTCAGAAACGGTTGTTAAGTTTAATAATGGCTTCTGAACCAGCCCAAGAACGTTGACTTTTGTTAGGATTTGGATTTTCTACAGTAATACTAGTAAAATGCCTTATTTTAGCGAATATTTTAGACTATTTTACAGATCTATTTATTTCTCAGCCAGTTTTTATTGGATTTTTATGATATTGGGGCTCGTTGGAAAGAGGTAAATTAGGGCTACTCTTTTGCCAGTTTAAACCAGTCTGAACCTCAAAAGACCGGTTAATTGAGACCAGTCTTTTTCCGGTCTTTGATTCTCAAAAATCAAAAGACCGGACCACTGGTCCAGTCTTTTTCCAGTCCAGTCCGGTCTGGTTATGGTCTTTTTCTGGTCTTGTAACCAGACCTTCAAACACTAACAGCAAGAAACATGCAATGGACACAACATAAGGTTATCATTGATTCCATTCCCCCTTTTTCCCAGTCAACAGCCTACAGGAGACTTGAGCTATAGATTTACCTATCATCTTACTATTCAAGTTGAGTATATACTGCAAAACTTTGTATGTTACACTGCTGCGGTGGGACTATTTTGTAGCTATCCAAAATCCAATCCAAATGTGCAAAATTTTATAAATATATTTTGATTTTCACAAAAAGAAACCATAATTTTATCTTTTGTATAAAACAAAATTGCTCCAAAATTGAACATATCGGCATCCTATTGTTTTTTAAAAAATCATTTCCAAAATGTCACCACTTTCTATATAAGTTAAATTTTATTGACTTATATAGAAAGTGGTGACATTTTGCAAATGATTTTCAAAAAAACAATAGGATGCCGATATGTTCAATTTTGGGAGCAATTGTGTTTTATACAAAAGATAAAATTATGGTTTCTTTTTGTGAAAATCAAAATATATTTATAAAATTTTGCATATTTGGATCGGATTTTGGATGGCTACAAAATAGTCCCACCGCAGCAGTGTTATAACCTTCACAACTAATGATGAGCATGGTGGATTCAGTGGTCCCAGTGGCCATTGGAGATTGCATTATTTGGCAGGTGGCAACATGGGGAGATTGGTGGTGGTGTAAAAGTTGGAAGCTTACGAGGGAAGCAGGACAGGAACAACTTTGAAACACTTGAAGAATATAGGTGGCAGCTATGTATAGTGACAATGCGGCTGTGCATCATTTTTGGCTAATGTATTCAGGTACACCAAAACCCTGCAGTCCCATGGGAGGTGCAGGTCCACTGCCTAAATACAGGCCTTTGGCTAATTTAGAGTGGAGGAGGGGCATATGCCAGGGCACCCAGGTGAAGGAGGGGAGGGGGAAAGAAAGGGCTGGATAAGGGGCAGGCTAGCACTGTGGGGGGGGCCAAGCAAGGGAACTTGATTTGTGATCAAACCCTGGTTGCCTAATGTGGCCATGATCCAGCTAAACCTGTGTAAATTGTTTGACATAAGTAAATATATTACTTAAATGTTTGCCTTGGGATATAGTGGTTCAGATAACTTCAGAATGGTTTGAACCAGTTCAGAACTGGTTCTCAGATTTCTGGCCAATCAAGAACCAGAACCAGAACCAGGTGGCTGAGGCAGAACCAGAACCAGAACTGAACCAGAAACATGGTTCAGTTTGGTTGGTTCTGGTTCTCTGGACTGGTTCAGAACTGAACTTTGGCATCCAATTGGCATCCCTATGTTACATTCCATTATACGTGACTCCAGTCCAGCTCCATCGGAGTTGTCTCCGGTACTCCATACTCTGTCCAGTATCTTCCCTTGTATCCAGATCTACTCTTCCTTCATCCAACTCCGAGACTTCTCTGTATCATTCCAGCTCTTCCAACAATACTCCAAACCCATTTCCACATCTTTGCCATAACAACTATTTCTTTGTCATCACTTTCCCACTATCAGTCAGCACACCCGCTATGGATTATTCACCCAAGAATGCAGGACTTTCCAGGAGCAGAACACAGCACTTTATATTTATCCTTTATATTTTGGTTGCTATTCCTTTTAATATTTAAGTACTCAAAACTTGTATGTATTCCTCAGTTTGAATATCAACTTGGTTTCCTCCTCCTATTCTTCCTCTAAGTTCCTGCAACTTCCGGTTCCACTCCATTCCATTCTTACTCCAAAATTGGGACACAAAGGTTTAGGGAAGCACAGCACATACACTGAGGCTGAAGTCCTTATCTGTTCCGTGGTTCCGTTCCGATCAAACTCTGTCCAATACTCCAAAATAGAGTTCCCAAACTTAACACCCTAAGACCATAAGTAAAAATTTATTTGTTTAAGAGGTATTGGCCCCCTCTCCCCATCAGCAATTTGTCAATTTAGTTTCCAGTTTCCAGTGGTTTTTTGGGGTTTTTGGGTTTTGAGAAACCTGGAAACCAGAAATGGAAAAAAGTAGTTACTATATTTAATCTACTAGAATAATAACTATTAAGTCTAGGACTAGCAAACACTAGTGAAGAATTAAGTGCACAGAGAGGTGGCCTTTATATAATCAACTGGCCTCAGGGTTAGTTCGGTAGAAGCTCCCAGAATATTCCATTGTTCCAACTTGTTCCAATTGTCAATGTTGATGGAATGTTCTAGTGAACTAACTGTTAGGGGACACTCATTGTGTCCGCCCCTAGTTACGCTTAGCTACTCATACTTTCACTTTCACTCTATGATTGTATCACTTGCCGTGTTCCCCATCCTACCCTTTATGGACTCCCTCTTATTGTTGTAGTAGTTGACACTTCGCCGATGACATCGTGAGATGTCAGTTTCTATTCTCGTACTTATCACACGCACCCTACCTTCTATTACGTCCTAGCCGTATATAGTCGTATTGGCTCACACACTTGTAGTATATAGGTGTAAGGTGGTTATCGAAGATAACCACCTTAGAATTCAACTTGGTTCCCAGGTCCTTACGTTCCCTAACACTAACCCTGAGGCCTTTTAGTTATATAAGGCCACCACTTTTTGTTCAATTGACCCACTGGCATCTGCTGGTTGTATATACTCTTATTATGTAATACATATATATGTAACATGTGTGGTTTCCGGGAAATGGGACCTAGGTCTCTGTTAAGTTTGAGAACTCTATTCCAGAGTATCGGACAGAGTTTGATTGGAACAGAACCATGGAACGGATAAGGACTCCAGCCTCAGCATATATGCTGTGCTTCCCTAAACCTTTGTGCCCTAATTTCGGAGTAGGAATGGAACAGAGTGGAACCAGAAGTTGCAGGGACTTAGAGGAAGAATAAGAGGGGGAAACTATGTTGATATTTGAACTAAGGAAAACATACAAGTTTTGAGTACTTAGATAATAAAAGGAATAGCAACCAAAATATAAAGGATAAATATAAAGTGCTGCGTTCTGCTCCCAGAAGGTCCTGCATTCTTGGGTGAATAATCCATAGTGGGTGTGATGACTGATAGTGGGAAAGTGATGACAAAGAAATAGTGGTTGTGGTGAGGATGTGGTATTGGGTTTGGAGTAATGTCGGAAGAGCCGGAATGATACAGAGAAGTCTCAGAGTTGGATGTAGGAAGAGTTGATCCAGAAACAAGGGAAAGTACTGGAACAGAGCACGGACTACCAGAGACAACTCCGACAGAGCTGGACCGGAGTGACATATAACGGAATGTAACAGTCTCCAAGTTTCCGAGTTTCCTGGTTTTTGTCAGTTTTTGTCAGTTTTTTGGGTTCAGAAACCGGTAAAAACTAAAATGCAGGATTACTGATGCCCTGTGTGGCCCAGAAAAAATCTTGCATATTTTATACATATATTATATATTCTTGATATTTCGTAGTACTACCTCAGTCCATCATTTCGAGACTGAGGTCCCCTTGCAGTTCTGAGTCTTCTGACTTCCTCTCATCACGTGATCAAATGAATACCGTCTTCCTCAGTTGTCACAATCCTATTAACACTGAGGTACGTATTGTATCGTACAAACCTAAGAGTTAAATACATGGAATGTCATCTAAGTTAATATAAAGTTGTCACCCCTATTGACACTGAGTATCTTACGTTGTACGACGTCTAGGTTACCATGCAAGTCACCTGATAAATACTGATGAGGAGCTGATGATCTCACAGCTCGAGCTGGCAATTCAGCTGAGGGTTGGGATCCTGCACTTAATCCCTCTCATTGGTCTAGAATATTTAGCTAGCTACTGTAGTAAGCCGATTTTGCATTTTTTTTTAAGTGTTGCTGTTCCCACGTTCCCACGCCATAAAATGATGGACTCTGAGGTTCACGGCCAAATGTTTGGCATTGTTATGTCGATCAGGGTTATGTATTCCTGAGGTTCGCAGCAGCAGTGATCTGTTCAGTTGTGCAGCCATCAAGCTCATATTTTACCCCAGATATCCTCTCTGTACCTCCTTGTATATTCCATCTGCTGTTTTTATACCACGAACAACCGGATTTTCTCAATTTCGCGAAATAAACTTTGTATCTTTATCTCGCCGACAGTGGCCTCGAATATTCACTTCCTAGCAACTTCCTAGTCCAGAACTCGTTAATCGCCTTTGTTCATTGGACCGATCTGTTTTTTTGCAATCGCTCTCCAATAACGCTTGCCATTTCACCAGACTGGTCGGCAGCATCTCGCAAGCGTTTTTTCTTTTTCGCACCGACCTGCAGGGTTAATACATTTCTGACATTCTGCTAGAGCAGTCGTGGATAATACATAATTTTAATACCACTTGGTAAGTGAACATACTTCATGCTATGATTCACCATACTTAGACTTTGTAGCATACTCCGCATTTGTACCATCGGAACTTATACAATCTGAGCAATGCACTCTCGCCTTGCAGTCGACACCACCATTGGGATGACCGCTGGTCCATCATCTGTTAAATCTCACTTCCGAAAGCGGAGCGACCCCCCTTCAAATTTGGCAGGTCCTAGCAATGTAGTTCGACGGGGTCGTAGTAATTCCAATGCATCTACCTCGTCTTCATTGTCTATAGTCTCTCCGGCTGCCTCCTCAACAAATGCTTCCACAACCTCCCTTACCCTACCGCCTGCAAGAAGCAGGCGCCACTCGCGTTCTGAGAGCCCCGCCATCGAGGAAGCCGTCCGACTTGGTCCCGAATATGTTCTCGCCATGCATGATTATTTTCCTCAACATCAGAGCGCCACTTGTCTTTCGTTTCGCGCAGGACAGGTCATTCATGTTTTAAACAGAGATTCGAGTGGCTGGTGGGATGGCGAACTTGAAGGGCGGCGAGGATGGTTTCCTAGTAATTACGTCAACGCCGAAATAACATCACTCACGGAAGAGGAACCCTTGGGCATGCAACCGGTGAGTTTTTTCCCATGGTCAAATGAACGCGATGTTCTAAATGTTAAGCAGTCCAAGCGTGGACATATATACAGTCCATCCACCGGGTCGGCAACTTCATGGGCTACAATTTCTTCCAGGAACCATACCACCCAACATGATCACGGACACGATCAATCATCCGATTCAATAGAAGATATGGACCCTTATTGTCCACCGATAATGATACCACTCTTACATGGTCTCTCCCTTCTCCAGAATGCTGTACAAGCGAGTCGTGTGACACATTTTCAACCCTCTACAGCATGTATTATTTCGTGTGTCCGTTCCATCCTCGCCGCAACAGGGACTCTACAACGGGATGCCCCTATATTACAGCGTTTCGCCGTGTTGACAGATGAGCGCAGACGGATACTGACTATCCTCGCTTCACTCGTCGCACAAGCCAAAAAGGCGTCTGAAGGAAATTTGGAAGTAGGTGCACGGGAAGTAGAAGTGGAAAATATGCTACGGCTTGGGGGCCAGGTTTTCTCTCATGTACGAACGTTTCTGGGGGTTGCTGTCAAATGCGGTATAGAACTACCAGAAGAACAAAATTCGCCTCGGACAGCTACTCCTGGTATCGAAAATTTCCGAAATTATGGTGAAGATAAACCTTCACCGACGCTTACACCTACTCCACGTCGAGGGCGGAATCTAGATGACATCGTAGCCAGACCAGGAATGCGTATTATCGGACCTCGGTCACGAGAAGGACCTGATCCTATAAACAGTCCAAACTTGTCTAGATCCCTTGCTCGTGCGAGGCAAGAGCAACATCTTCTAAGGGGCGGAATGGCCGGTCGACATAAAACTGGAACTTCCATCAGTAGTGTCTCTTCCACATCGTCATTCTCGTCACAGGATTCCACGTCCCCACCCCCCTTCCCTTGCGGGCCTTCCACTGCGGCACAAGTTATGGAAGCTTTACGCTTCACTCACGATCACTATCTCTCTACCATTGCGGCTTTCATTGGCCATGCACACTCGCATTCTCGAACTTCTCACGCATCCAGTACTGGCGTCTTGTACGACCTCGTGAAGGAAATTGTAGAGATGGTTTGTAAACTGCTCACTATCGTGGAGGCGGTCATGCAACATCCTGACGTCCCAGGGCACAGAGTAGGAGACTTGAAATCAGCTAAGGAAGGCCTATACAACGTTACGAGCTCATTGGCTGAGTCGGTGCGGCTTCTGACGCTCTCCTTACCCCCTACCATGTCGGAAGAGGCAGAAAAACAAATTTTACTGCGATCTGCGACTGGAGCCTTGAAAGCTGGAGCTGATTGTGTGGCAGCAGTTAAAGTCTGTCTGAACCGTTCGCTGGGCGATAGACCATTCATCGTCAATCTGCCGGATGTTGACAATGTCATGGCCCAGCCTTTCACCTCATCCAAACAAGAACAGGACCAGAATGCTGCGAGCTTAAACAATGCTAAGAACGTCCATCTTTCGAATGGGATGGAGGATGAAGATCTGACTATACAAGCTCAGACACCACCATCCTTTCGAAAACGAGAGATTTCTTCAGGATCTGACAATAGTAGCTTGTCAAAGTCATCTTGGGTTCCTTCGGACGAGACACACATTACTGCTCCTGAGGAACGCAAACCCGTCGCCCCCATTGCCATATCTGACGCAAAAGTTGAACGCGATTTTCCCTCTCCGAATTCCATTGATCAAACGGAGGATGACGGGAGTAACTATCCGGGAGAGAAGATCATTCAAGGAGAACCACCCCTTGTACCTCTTGAACCAATCCCGGAATATAACCAGGATCCTTCTGCTTGGATGCTTGGTCATGATTATTCGCTGGAAGATGTTGCTTATAATAACGAAGGTCATCTTGTTGGTGCCACCATGCAAGCTCTAGTCGAAAAGATGACTCCTCACGATAGCATTGTAGACCCTGCCTTTTCAGCTGTCTTCTTCCTGACATTCCGATTGTTTTCATCTCCGTCGGATCTGTTGGATACCATCATATCGCGATATAACCTACTACCCCCACCTAATATTTCAAATGAGGATCTGCATCTCTGGCAACAGCGAAAGGGCATTCCGGTGCGACTACGAGTGTCTAATTTTATTAAGATGTGGGTCGAGTTCCACTGGCGAGCGGGAGTTGATGATGTTGCTCTATCAGCATTGACGACATTTACTCGTGACGGACTGGCGATTCTCTTCCAAGGCCCAGCTCAACGGATACTGGACCTTGTTAACATGCGCAAGCAATCGTCTGACCTTATAAGTCTCAAAGCTGACCGCAGTCGTGACCCCGGGATGTCTATCAATCCACCGATGTCTCCAACGCCTACGAGTGAAATACCCCGACCCACGATGACGAAAACTCTCCTCGTTTCTCTCAGGAAGAAAGATTTCGGGAATATCTCTGTTACTGACTTTGACGCACTGGAGTTATCGCGGCAGTTAACCATTAAGGAATGCAACCTTTATTGTGCCATTCAACCGGAGGAAATTTTGGAAACTGGCCAGGAAGGTGCAAAGTCCCCCGTGAACGTCAGAGCCGTAAGCTCTTTGAGCACGGCCATTACAGGCTGGGTGGCAGAAAGTATTCTAAGCGAGCCTGACATCAAGAAACGGACTCTATTGGTTAAATTCTTTGTTAAGGTCGCTGATGTAAGTTATTCGTTTCCCCCACTATACCTCATAATTGAATACATTATCCGCAGCGTTGTACTGGTCTTAACAACTATAGCACCTCACGGTCGATACTTGCAGCTCTGGACTCGTCAACAATCTCGAGACTCCATCAGACATGGCAAGTAAGTATCAGTCAACCCTATCCATGTGATTCAATTTGAAAGACTTGCTTGCCTAGAACCTTCCACAAAAGTACAAGCTTCAACTTGAAGCATTGAGAAGACTGGCTGATCACAGTCGGAATTATCATGAGTATCGCAGCAAGCTACGTAATACAGCCCCGCCTGCTGTCCCATTTTTAGGTGTGACCTTCAAGGTGTAATTCAATTCATTAGTACTTACTTTTTCCAAGGTTTGTATCTGACCGACGTTACATTCTGTCGCGAAGGGAATCCTTCTCACCGTGCATCACCTATGAATGTAAACAAAAAGCTTCTCAACTTCAATAAATACCACAAGCTTGCCAGGATCGTGCAAGGCAAGTGTTATTACAAGTAAATTAAATATATGCTGACATCTCAGATTAGATATGCAACGTTTTCAAGTCGCTTATAATCTTAAAGCCATCCCAGAAGTTCAGGAATATCTCAATGTTGCTTTAGATAATTCTAAGCACCATGGTGATCTTCAAGATCTTTATCGTCGAAGGTATGATCATCTTCATTTTCCCAGTAATCCCTCCTATTCATTGTTGTCGAAAAGTCTTTTGGTTGAACCAAAGAACACCGCAGATACACCCCCTACCAGCGATATGCGACAGCTCTTCAGTTGGGCAACTCGTTTCCAACCTCAGGCCACATCATCATCATAGCAATAATGTTACCATCATGATCACGGACCATTTATTTTTTTATGTTTACTTTGTTTTTCTTATATGGTGTGTAACCAGTTGTTAATTTCTATTTCTGTGTCTTCTTTTTCGGGCCTGTTGCCAATTGTTCGATCTTGCTTTGTTTCTTTCAATGTTTCATTTTATTCATCGCATCTACACAATAACTACTCTGCGCTGTTTTCTACCGTGTAGCTACCTAGGATTCAACATTAACATCTTTCTATTATGAGTAGATTCCTGTGATGATACCCAAAGCTGGAGGCATCGTAGAAGTCGAAAAAAGATTATGATGCGTAATAGTAATAACGGCGCCAATCTTATTAATATTCGCTGCCAAGACCTGAGCCTTTATGAGGGTACCTCAAGACGTGATACGTGGCTCGATTTGAGCCTTTCTTCTGCTTGAGGTTATCAACGCCTCGGATTGGAGGTATTGGCGGATATGTGTCCATTGTGACGCCAGGACCCTAACATGAAAGAGAAGTAAAGATCTCAATTCATTAAGTATGAGAGTAAGATACTCACAAAGTCATAAACGAATGGTCGACTCTGCGTGACGCCAAAGAATCTTGAGCTTTCAAGAACCACCGAGTAGACTGGAGAAGGATCATTTCCTGGAGCATGAACGCTCCACCCATTCTTCGGTGATCGAACGTCCCAGAAGGACACAACGCTGTGCCTAGCCGTGCCAGCCGCAATATAGCTCGCGGAACCCCCACCACATGAGACCGAGTAAATGGGCTCGTAAGACCATCGATCGGCAACAGAAAGAACTGGCCGTAGAGGGGCGGGTGTAAACGGTTTTCCAGAAATGGGTTCTGGAGAGCTTCGAGAGGATGATCGCAAGTCATAACATCTGACGTATCCATCAAACCATCCTGAGACCAGGATTTGCGGAGATGAACCCCAGGGAGAATTCGAGGGACCGCGAGATAAGCCATAAACGGCGCAGAATTGTGGTCTATCTGTGGCTGACTCAGCGCCTTTTGATGTATGCAAAACTGCGAAAGGCCGAGGGGAGAGTTGACTTTCTGTGATGCTGTGTACGTTCAATGGGGTGGATGATGCAGTTCCGAATGCGGCGTAAGGGGTTGAGGACTGTAAACAAAGATGGGAAACCCAGCTCCTGGCATTCAGTTCTATGATGGAACTGCTGAAATCCGTATGTTCTGGGTGACAGTTGTCCAGCCTAGCGTAACCATTCGTGGATAGGGATAAAATGGAATTTGCTTCGGACGAAAGACTTTCAACAAAGTCACCATTGGGCATAGGATCGAGGTTTTTCTGAGTGACGGATAGTGGTACTGATTGGTTGACATGGTCGACAGTCGCCTGCGTCAGCAAAACGCGCTCGATGGCACGGTCTTGAAAGGCAACATGGAGTGTCCTGTCGAATCCCCCGTCATCGATGAACGTTAAGTCTGTGATATTGCGTCCAATTTCGGGTGGACCTAGCGATATAACACCCTCGAATATAACGGAAGGAGACGTAGCATTGTGAGATGCGTTAAATGCATAGGAGTAGAGGTTGCCACCAGCGCCGACAATGAGTCGTGATGGGCTGATTGCTAACACTGGCTGCAGCTTTCCTTTCCACGTTCGAGAAAGAGGTCGTGCGATGAATTCCGAACGATCCCAGGCGAAATCGGTCAAAACATCGTATAAAACACGGATTCGGGGTGACCAGAGGGATCTAGCCTTTGAAAGGCTACAAGATGGGCGTGGATGGGTGCGTAGGTAGCCTGGCCATCCGAAAGTTGTTACCTAGCCTCAACAAAGATTGAAGTTGCCAAAGGAGACAAAGTGAATAGTCAATAACTCACAAAGGTATGCATGGTACGACATGCCAAGGAGAGAGCCAGGAGTTCGTTTACTCCCAGGAGTTCGAGGATAAGAATCAATATATCTTCTGGCAGAGAAGTGGGGTCCATGATGGGCTCCTTGTTCAGGTTATTTAATTCTAGGTTCTTATAGGAAAAGAACCAAGCTAGTAGTAGTAGTTGAGTACTCTTGTGAGCCGAAAAAGTTAAATTTACGGGAGTTCTGGGAAGTGATGAAATAGTAATGATGTTTGTGAATTATCCAAGGATATTGGGGGGTTTATATAGAGCTCAGCAAGTCATTATCTGTGAGTGTGGCGGCACCGTAAAAATCAAAGGGAGTCACATGATTTATATATCGTTCTGAGATCAACGCAGAAGCTAAGTACTCGCATTGCGCAATAATCCTTCTTTGGAACGAATTTAGTCCCTCTACATAGGACAACAATTTTAGGAAATGCGACGGGATGTGCGCATTCTTCTAGTCGGGGATGGTGAGCAGTTTATTGAAGAGATGGAAACACTGTGAAGCACTGGACGCTGATGCGTTGGTTTTTTAGAGGGCGTGGGGAAGAGTACCATCGTCACCTCTCTCATCAAGGAGTCATTTGTCGCACATGTGAGCTCACACTGCATGGTTCTGACCAGGCCAACTTCAATATATTTAGGTCCAACACATTGTCCCGGAAGTAACAATTCCGCCAGAAGTTACTCCGGAGAACGTCACTACCTATATCGTCGACTCCGGAGGTTGGCAATTCCATATTGACGCGTCTATTTGAAACTAACTTCATGTCTCACAGCTGCACCACAAGACCGCACCCACCTCGAATCTGAAATCCGAAAAGCACATGTCATCTGTGTCGTATATTCTATTGACAATCCCGGATCGTTTGATCGAATACCAACGTACTGGCTACCACATTTTCGTCAACTTGGCGTCAATGTAATTCTGTTCAACTCTGGTGCTAACTCACGGCTTATGTCGGTCATGCTAGGTCCCCGTGATTTTGGTTGGGAACAAGATAGACCTTCGTGGCGGCGAGGTGACAAATGAAGCTTTGGAAGACGAGATAGTACCCATCATGAACGAATTCAAGGTACGGTTCGTCTAGCTTTACCAGCGTGTATCCTCTCCCAACTTTTGATAAACCCTCAGGAAGTCGAAACATGCGTCGAATGTTCAGCGAAGATGCCTCTGAACGTGTCAGAAGTATTCTACTTTGCACAGAAAGCTGTTCTACATCCAACAGCCCCCCTATATGATTCGCGCGATCATGTCGGTCATCCTCATGCGAAGTCGCGCCTTCATTTAATAACCTTTTGACAGGTGCTCAAACCTGCCTGCATTGCCGCGCTCAAGCGAATATTCAAACTCTGTGATGCAAACAAAGATGGTATCCTAGATGCCTCGGAACTCAACGAATTTCAAGTAGTATTCCGGTGTCTAGCCATAAAACCTGGTTTCTAATTAATTTCACAGAGAAAATGTTTTGACGCTCCTTTGCAGTCACAAGAACTAGAGGGCATAAAAGAGATGGTGAAGGAGCATGCAGAAGGCGGCGTGCGTAATGATGGCTTGACTGAGGCTGGCTTCTTGTATCTGCATACTATCTTCATCCAACGTGGACGACTGGAAACGACATGGACAGTACTACGGAAATTTGGTTACGCAGAGGATTTGCGGTTGACAGAGTCTTTTTTATTACCCAAGTGCGTGTTGTAGAACTTTGTTATATCTGTACTGAGCTGAAATTCTAATTTTGTCTGGTAGATTCGATGTTCCTACTGACTGTTCAGTTGAGCTCAGTCCTTTAGGCTATCAGTTTTTCACGGACATTTTTGAGACTTTTGACAAGGTTGCCCCATTTCCATAACTCGATATTGACCATACTTAAAGCATCTGTTTTAGGACCAGGATGGAGCACTCAAAGCGTCAGAGCTAGAAGAGGTCTTCAACACATCGCCGGGAAACCCATGGGCATTGCAAAAATTCCCTGACACTACATTATCCGACGATACAGGAGCGGTCACCTTGCAAGGTTGGTTAGCGCAATGGAGGTCAGCATTTAATTCAAATTTTCTTTGCTGTTGTTGATGATGTTATAGTATGACCACACTCCTCGATTATAAAACAACTCTGGCATACCTGGCATATCTCGGCTATCCTGCCGAACCACGAACAGATGCTTTACAGGTTACGAGACCACGTAAAATTGACAGGCGAAAAGGAAAAGTAACAAGAAACGTCTTCCTGTGTTATGTTTGCGGTGCGGCAGGTTCCGGGAAAACGTCATTGCTAAGAGCGTTCGCCGGGAAATCTTTCAACACTATATACGAACCTACAAGCAAGATGATCAGCGTTGTTAATTCGGTGGACATTGATGGTTCCGAAAAATATCTTATTGTGAGTGTTCATTATATTCAGAAGAGTTTGATGACATATTTTGTATTAGCTGCAAGAATTTGGATCACGATATGAAGCGGAAACTTTACGAAGCCCTAAAAAGACAGATATGGCAGATGTCATCGTCTATGTGCATGATTCAAGCGACACGAACTCTTTTTCTTACATCAGTAATCTGCGAGTCAGTGTAACAATTTGCCTTTGCATGTGCAGCGCTGAAAAAAAAAATTAGCAACAATATAGCCTAGATCATATACCAACTCTTTTTGTTGCCACGAAGTCCGACCTTGATTTAGCCCTGCAGGTAAAGGCTTAGCATAACATGCGTTTCAGGGACTGCCTCATGCCATTTTTTTTAGCGACACGAGGTGCAGCCAGATGTATATTGCAGACGATTGGGCCTACAGGTCCCTGTAGCTGTTAGTGTGAAAACGGGGCAGACTGCCGATGTTTTCCATGCTATTTGCAGCATTGCCATGAAGCCGTGAGTGTTGACATTTCCAAAAGAACATATTTTTAACTGATTTTTTACGCAATAGAATGACTTCGATACCAGGAGGTGCAGATCGGGCAATGACTGCAGCTGCACGATTGAGGGTGTATGTCACCCTAACGGCGATATTTGGTGGTTGTGCTGCAGGATTGGTGATATTATTTCGGACACTACTACGACCCGGAGGTGCAGGTCTGCCTGGTTGGACTACACCGTGGGCTACATGGCTGCTTGGTAGCAAAAAGTAGTATCCTAGATGAGCGTGTGAAATTAGAGATTCGAAGCCGAAAGCCGACGTGTAAGATCCGAATCTGAGGCATGGCGAATGAACAATGACTTGTAAACAGGAACCTTTTCTAAGTCCTTGAGCTCATAATCTATCACATAGCGTTGCTCTCTTTACCAGACTGTCAAATATCAAACCATGGATGAAGATATGAGTATGGATCCAGGCTCCGGCCTTCAACCAGCCTTCGAAGAACAACCGCGGCAGCAAGTCTTCAATGCACAGATGAACATTGGAGATCCGGGTCGAAAGCAATTGCAAGTTGCCTTCTTTATCACTGACCGTATCGCTGATGACCCAACTGGTTTACGCAGGGATCTAGTCTTCATTCAGGATTGTACAGGTAGTCAAGGCACCTACATATCATCTGCAACTAAGAATATCGAGTCCATCTGTGCCAATATTTTTGAGTCCGGAAAACTTCAAAGTCCAGAGGATCTCAGAGTAGGACTTGTCGCCTTTCGCGATCATCCACCACAAGACCATACCTACGTTACCAAGAACTTTGGTTTCTCATCCGATATCAGCCAGGTCCATAAACACTTATCTGGTTTGTATGCTTCGGGGGGTGGCGATGGACCGGAAGCAGTCACCGCCGCGTTGGCCGAAGCCCTAAACATGGATTGGAGGGAGTACGCTAGTAAGATGGTCGTTCTTATCGCCGATGCGCCGCCTCATGGTATCGGCGAATACGGAGACGGTCAGTATTTCCATTTTCTCATTGTTTTTCACTCAAATGCCTGGCTATCTCTTCAGGATTCGATGAAGGTTCTCCTGATGGTCATGATCCATTGCAATTAGCACGAACGATGGCAAGCCGCGGAATCACTCTGGCAAGTCTCAGCTGTCAAGAATTTTCCGGTACAAGACCTGCTGACTTTCTCTTAGTTCTTTGTGGCCTGCGAGCCCGCATTGAGCGGATATTCAGTTAGTCCCCAACCCCTTTCGACCTGTAACAATCGAGTTTTCATAGCTCTCCATTAGTTTGCGACCGATTTTTATGAAGCCATTACCACCATCACCTCTGGGCTTATGTTGCCCCTTCTAACAGCCGACCTACTCTCTCATGCTATCGTTGGCAGCGTATTGGAGAATCTAGACATGGAACGTCTCGTACGAGAAGTTGGGCATGCAGTTGCACAGCGCATCCTTGGCAATAACGAAAGTGTGGACGATGTTGCTCGAGAACTACACGAAAAACTCCTATTGAGGAACGAAAGCACGAAGAAAGTCGTCATCGAAAGTATATACAAAGAGTCAGACGAAGCCAAGCATAATGTCGCAGTCTTCACTCAAGCACCCTCGTTGGAGGAAGCACGAACGATGCTTAGAAGGGTACAATACCTTTTGACTCACTTATCCATTTGACGGAGCTCAAAGCTTCTTCATTCATTATACAGGTACATGGCACACGATTTACAGATAAATACCTAGCAGCCCGGCATGCACTGAACCGGAGTTCATATGCCAGTTATAGCAGCTTTTCCTCGTCGCCAAAAGTCCCGCCATCACCAAAATTTGTTGCTCCAGCTTCTCCACCACGAAAAGTCGTCACAGATTTTGCAACCTTTGGGGCACCTAAATCGGCAAGTGTGTTCGGAACGGCAGTGGCATCAACACCCTTTTCACTGGCAGGCGGCAAGGCGGCATTTGGCGGCATGCAAAAGGCAGCAGGACGTTCTGCGTTCGATGAAGAAGATGATGATGAAGACGATGGGAGACAAAAGGTTGAATTGAGGGAAAGTTCAATATCTCTCGATCAGGTTTGTGATTCTTCGTTCCTTTTTCATTCTTTCAATGGATGACTGCTCAATTGTTGCTTTTTACCCTCGCAGGCCAGAAGAATTGCTATGCAGAGCGCGTGGAGAGGTGCACGCGCCTGATATTCCGTCTATGCCCATGCATATCTTGTACGATTGATTATCCAACTACACCCCTCACTCAGTCAATATTATTACTGACTCCAAGTCGAAAGTCGGGGAGTAAAGATCTGCAGCTAGCACATTTTACATCTACTGTAGACATCTCCGTACGAACGTATTTTGTTGACTTCACCTCAAAACAAACCTTGTCCGGTTTTCACCTCCCAAGCATTATCACCCCTTCCTCATTTGTTTTATGCACTAAACACTTGGATTGCCTTTTCATTTCTGTTTCAGTCTTGTTGTAACATAGCGATTTCTTATTTATGTAAATAAAGGGATCTAATAAATTTTGAGGGAAAGTGAATTATGGTTGTTTGGGATATATAAAGCTTCCACAGAATCTAGTCTTAATAACTAGTAAACCAGGGACGGAGTTGCGAGAGGTCGCGAGAGGTATCTGACTCTTATCCTATTCTGCGTCTGCATGTTTCCGTTTCTTCTTCCGTTTCTTGGGCTCATTTAGGACCTCTGGAACAGTAGAACTGCAGATCTCTAGTTTTGTCGAGTTTCCTGAGCATTTGGTTTCCAGGGATTTTGAACCATGATTAGACTTCTCCACATCCTTGGCCTGAGCCTTTTCAAGCCTTTTCAGCCTCTTCTTCTCCTCTTTCTTCCGCCATCTGCGGTCAGCTTGACTCTCGTCCCCTGAAAACGTGTTCCCCTCGATGACACCAATGTCTTCTATCTTTTGGTCTTTCTGTGAGATTGGGGGGAGTGAGGACTTGCCAAAGGTACGGGAGTTAGCTTCCGTATCCTCAGTATTCTCCCTATGCTTCTCCTTTTCATTCTTTTCACGTCTTTCAGCCTTCTTTTCTTTCTTCTCCTTTCTCTGTCTCTTTCGCTCTCTCTTCGTCTCCTCATCTTCATCCTCAGTCCCGCTTTCCTTCGTTTCGCGTGCTTTTCGCTTCGATTTGGAAACCTTGAGATTGACGCGCACATTTTCATCAGCAGTTTGAATTTCCATAATTTCTTCTATTGATACAGTTTTCGCGATAGGATCGTTGGTGGAGAAAGCTTGCGAAACCAAGGTAGCGAGATGCTTTTCTTCCTCAATTATAGTATCGGGACCCAGAACAGGTCCACGGAAGAATTTTGAGTATAAACCACGTTTAGCTGCATCTCTTTTGGCCGCCGCCAATAATCCAAGTCTATGAGGCTGGGATCCTGAAGCAGCAATTTCGGGCGTGTTGGTACCCGACGTTGCGGGTGTCCCATCTATGGGACGACGATTGGAGAGTATTCCTGTGGAAGTGCATTTGATCGAGGTATTATTGTTGGATGAGTTCTAAGAAATATGTCGATAATGTTTGTATGAGATAGAAGGTACAAGCACACGATGCATTCCAACTTAAAAGACGCACTGTTGGACTTCCGTTTTCCTCTTCATCATCATCACTTAGGCATTTGATTTGAATAGATTTCGCAGCCGCTGAAAACAAGCTTGATTTCGAAAGAAAGAAAAAAAACAGTTTACTCCCATTGAGATTTCTCGTGGTTACAAAATGGTTTTTTGTCGCTTACTGGTCCCAGAACGGGAATGCTTCATCGCGATCTTTTCCCAGTCCTGCAAGATTTTTCTTTGGTGGTATGGCGAGGGGTCGGCTGATGGCTCCTTGACGAAGTCCAGTCCCTTTGCCGCCCCATCCTTGGGACACCAGATATGAATGACTGTCCAGAGGCATTTATAATTTTAGGCAAGCAATCCGGCGAGGTGATGATTCAGATGGCTTCGAGTCGGGCCGGATTCCCACACTATCATGCAGTCAATAAATCCTGAAGCTTGCAATGCTGGGCCCAGGACTCTTGCGAGACTCAGAGCCAGAGCGGATACGCTCGACTGTCCAAATAACTGCCTTTTCATCACCAGTTCACAATATACAATAAGCTTCTTGCACATCTTTTTTGCTTGTTTGCAATTATGCATTGTGCGCCTTTGTTTGTGAGTAGTGCTATGACGCAGTATGCCCTCACACTACGCTCCAATGCTAGCCTAGGGAGGCTCATAATAGCTCGTAATGTTACAACTACTCCACTGTGGAGACCGATCGCAACCTAGTTCAAGGCTAGTTTGTAAGCAAAGGCGCACAATGCGAAATTTCGAAAACGTCTACAGATATGAGAACATGTGCGAGGCAGGGTAGCTAGAACTCAAAACAAAAAAAAAGGTTCACATGGCTGAAGGCTAATTGTTGAGAACTGCCGAAACTGATCCAGCTTGTGACATTGTCGATTTTACCCGAATTTCAAAATACTCCACATATCAGCAGATTCATTCTTTCCCGATAGGTAGTATTCTCTCAATCGCTCATTGGATTGGTATGCATCTCCAGATTGAATTTGAAATAAGAGAAGAAATAATTTACTTCTTGACTTTTAGCAAATCATTGGCATCATTTCCAGCAACTGTATTGCAAGAAAAAGGTTAAACCTTGATTATATGATAACTGCAAATGCTCACCATTAAGAAGTAGGCTCTGTGAGTCCAGCATGACTTTATTTTGTGATTGCGACAGAATCGTGGCAATGTCACGAGCAGCTTCCAACCGACGAAGTTCAAGGAAGCCCTTGTTTTTGCGTAATGACTCTCCAATCAACTCAGCACTTTGAGCTTCTCCCTGAGCTCTGACAATGATGGACTGCAAACAAAGAGGACTGTGTTGGTAGGAAAGTAGACGTGATAAAGTCGGGATACGAACCTGCTTCTCTTGAACAGCTTGATCCACAAGGAAAGCAGCTCGAAGTGCCGTTTGTTGCGCAACCTGCTTAGCCTCAACAGCGTGCGTAAATTCACTCGAGAAAGCCACATGGGTAATGGAGACGTCTTCCAGCACAAGATTGAAACGGAGAGCACGGTCGGTCAAGTTCTCTCGTACGAGACGTGACACCTGTTGGTTTGTTTTGAATGTGAAAATAAATGAGAAGGTATATTGTACGCACATGCTCTCGCTGCGTGATAAGTTGACTGGCATTAAACTGGGCAACAACGCTTTTCAGGACCTCATTGACGATGGAGGGTAAAACCCGTTCGTCATAATCTTTACCAAGTTCGCGATATATTTTTGGAAGACCGGGTATATCAGGTCGAGAAAGAACACGGCAAGTGATGTTAACCATTTGCAAATCTAGGATCATCCACATCTCATTTCGGTGTACAACTTTAATGTGGAGAAAATGAAAGCATACCTTTGGTACCCGTTAAACTGGCAACATTCCGAGGCTTTGCCCGGATATCGAAGACGAT
The DNA here is from genome assembly GCA_015039465.1 of Phlegmacium glaucopus. Classification (NCBI taxonomy): domain Eukaryota; kingdom Fungi; phylum Basidiomycota; class Agaricomycetes; order Agaricales; family Cortinariaceae; genus Phlegmacium; species Phlegmacium glaucopus. Next base: position 517,462 of record MU130361.1, read on the forward strand.
AGGAGTTTCAAACCAAGGAATCTAGACGATGGATTCAACTACGAAGCTTTGAAAAAGAGTCGTTGCTCCTTACCACAAAATGTGTACCTTCATGGAAAATTTCGTCCTTAATGCCACGCAATCTGCATAGCACTGAATCAGCGCAATGACGTTGGATACTGAACTGGTATCTTACCTGCTATATTTGATAGCACGGTGACCACCATCCACTATAGCAATATTTTTCAGTATACATTAACTGAAACGTAGAAGAATTGAACGCACCATTGAACAAACTGGCGTTTATAACAAGACCACCACCAATAAGCGCAACGAGAAGTCCACCTCCAGCAAAGAATCCTCTGCTGCCCCCTGGCAATGGACCACCTCCGCTATTACCAACCGTCCTAAGTTGTTTTGCTAGCCGACGGAAAGCTTCCTGACCGTTCATAATTCCAGGTTGAGGTTGACTACAAGTTAGCGACGCGGTTCCAGATTTAATGTGACGTGTTACAAGTCACGGCAAACGCGAAAGAAGTAGAACAGTTTTATTTTAGAATCAAGATGCACAAGTTGTTTCCCAACCACCTGTTGTCACTTAATAACATCCTGTTGAAATGCTCGGCGAAGATAGCTTGAGCAACATCGTTTGTTATTTCAATAGCACCCTGACCCTAAATTAACCTGGGAACCTTTTTGACAGCTGGGCTGGATATCCATTGCATGCTGGTAACTGTAACGGACAGGTAACGGGAATGTCTACCACTAAAACGCCTTATCTTGCAGGATTGTAGTATATTCTCCCCAAGTCTATGAGAATTACTTGCTCCAGTCAGGGGAAGGCCTCAGTGTCTTATTCGTCGTTATCTGGTTGTTGGGAGACTTGACAAACTTGATTGGCGCAATATTAGGTGGACTTCTGCCAACTGTTATTATTCTGGCTATTTATGTGAGTTCACTCCGTCATTGTATCTCCACAAAGTTAAGTGAATCTGGATAAAAGTATATGACCTGCGATTTCACCTTGCTCTGTCAAATCTATTATTACCGCTGGAAGCGAGGCCAGCTAGGGTTTGGTAATAGTAGGCGGGAAGAGCAGGCCCCCTTATTAACGAGTGAGGACCAACATCCAGACGACGTCATTCCTGCAGGGGTTCTCGTCATACGGTACTTTTGTGCCCTTGCATTTGTCATTGGTGTAGGGGTCGCGGCTTGGTGGATCACCGATGTTAAGGAGGAATCCGATTTCATCAATCCCGACCAAGAAAAGAAATGGTGGTTTATTCAGTTGCTTGGTTGGTCAAGTGCATTGCTATTCGTTCGTGTTTATCGCATTCCCTTCGGCAAACATCTCACCTCATCTCCGCTTCAGCTGGGTGCACGCATTCCGCAAATATGTTAGAACCCTCGCCACATTTTTCATTTGCTTAGACTTAATCCGACCTTTAGTAAAAAACTTCAAGACACGCTGCGAAGGTTTGTCTCCCGCGTTGTTTTTCTTTGCTATATTCGGAAATACGACCTACGCATTATCGATATGTGCGAAGAGCATGGAACGGGACTACCTAATTACGAATGGTGGATGGTTAGCAGGTAGGAATCTCTATGGCTATGCGAAGTTAACCCGTGGTTGATGGACGACATACAGGGAGTATGCTCACAGTATTTCTTGACATCTTCGTGAGTGCATTGTGATGATCCAGGGAGCTCTCTCTGAGTGTGCGTCCTTGTGTCACCTTTCCACAGGTTTTATGTCAGTTTTCTTATTATCGTTACATCGATGAACACAACGCCCGAGTTAGAGGTGGTTAATTTCAGACGGGCCAAATTTCTCTATCGATGGGTTGGTTCGTAAAGATAGTCGACACAGCATTATATAAAATTTTGTCGTATAGAAGGTTTATCGCCACCCACGCCAACCGATGAAGATATCGAAGTACTGAATCTTTGATCATCATCTAAATAGAACTGAGGACAGCCATGAACATGATTTTTAGGGGAATGAGGTCCGACAAAACGGATTGAAGGCTAAAGTAGACCCAAATGTTCACGGCGCGTTGTGCCTCAGACTGCCTCGTTGTCTTCCTCGTGCCCAGATGTTCATTACAAAATCCCACGTTGCAGGTTATCCATCGGGTTTTCTTGGATCTTTTGTCCAGCTGCGAAAATTCCATCGGCATGCTTTATGCCTCGTGTCTCTGCGGAACACAAAAGGGAGCTCTTTGGGTACGTCTTTATCAGTACACGACCCTTCAGATCATTATAAACAGTGCATGTCCTTTTAGATGTCGAATTCTGCCCTCGCTTACTTTTTTTGTCGTACTTGACTTTTGGTTGATGGTGGGTCCTTGTTACTTATGAATTCGGATTTCGCAGGGCTGATGGGGCCGTGGTGCGGACATGCACCAAACGTCAGGTCGATATCCTTGTCGCACATACTTGATCAAGTTAGCTACGATCTGAGAAAACGATCAGAGGGGCATAAACCCTTGAATATTTTAAATTATAAACTCTCTATTGGAGTAACGGTCATCTCTAATTCCGGATTTGCCCTCCGCTCCATATCGTTCCCCCATGTCAACAAGTTATCCTGCTCGGATTCCCGCTAGCGTATTCACAAACTCAAATTTCAAAAAACCTTCATTCAAAGCCTACACGCCACCCCTACCACACCCCTTGAAGTCACGAATTTACAGTACCTCTGACGATGTATACGTTCCCCGTTCGCCCGCCTTCATGTCCATAGGCTACTTGCGAGAGGCTATAACAGCGATCGATACGAAAATATCCTCTCTCGTCCAAGAGCGCAGTGAGCTCGAAACGAAACTCGAACAAGCAGTCCGATTACAATCCCCGGTTCTACGTCTTCCCAGCGAGCTCTTATCGAGCATCTTCAGCATTGGGGTTCTGGAGATGGGTGACGAAAACCCCATCATGGTGCCTACGCTGATGCTAGTATGGTAAGGCGTTTGACACTATGGTCCGGCATGCTCGGTTTTAATGTCCTACTCAAATAGTCGATACTGGGCAGAAGTGGCGTTGAATACACCAATGCTGTGGGCGAAGATTTCAGTCAGCCCACATGATTCTTTAGAAAAGGCCCGGCGGCGACTTATGCGGTCAAAGTCTTGTCCCTTGGACATCACGGTGAAATTTGGACCCCGAATCGATTATACGACCAGCATCACTGAACAGATCATACACGCTATGGAGCTGTTCCGTCCGGCACTTTGGCGGACCAGGTCCTTCAGTCTGACCGTGCCGAATCGTCCGCATGCATATACAGCCCTCCTTCGGTGCCAAGAAGATGCGCCCCTGCTTGAAAGTCTTACCATCCATGTTTGTAACTCGATGCAGGACGATCACTACACCAATCCTCCGCCATCCTTGTTTAACGGGTGTACGCCACAGCTCCGTTCATGCTCGTTAACCTCATTCAACTTTGGTTGGGACAAAAAATTGATGACTCGTCTACGTGTATTGAAGCTCGGGGGTTACTTCAATTCGCTAGCACCCTCCGCAGTCACACTTCTCGACATTTTGAGGCAATGCCCAGAGCTTGAAGAGCTTGTATTGCGAAATATGTCGAACGTTGACTCACATTCTTGCCCGCTGAGAACGATGGACGAGCTTGACACACCTGTATTGAGTAAAATCCAACTTCCTCGATTGAAGAAAATATCCTTTTACTATGCCGGCATCGCTCATACGCGGGAAATTATGAGCCACATCGCGTTCCCTAACCTGGAGTCTCTGGAACTCGCCTACTTGGAAAACGTGACTCCTATACTGCACCTTCTCTACGCCCAGGCGTTGACAAGGCTTCCGCTAAAATATCTGCGCATTGAATCTTGCTTATTTGGTGAAATGAAGTTTATCAATCTCCTTCGTAAACTACCTTCATTAGTCACTCTAGAACTTGTGGACGTAGAGGACGTCTCACACTATGTTCTGAAGGTGAGCTCCGATATTATTCTACTTGGCTTCGCTTTCATCTAATATAAGTCCCTAGTCCCTTTCCTCTACCCAACCATGGGTATGCCCGAAGCTTGAGTCTGTGACACTCGATGGATGCACATCTTTTGATTGGGATTCGTTACGCACTTTTGTTGAATCCCGCCTGCCTGCGACTGCTTCGTACAAACGCTACCATACGAGCGTTGCGTCAATTGTGTCCTCGGCCTCTGCCGCAGCCGCGGATTATGCGCGTATCAAGAATCGCCAAGACCGCAATGGACAGCTCAGTGGGCCCCAACGCCTACAGATGATAGATGTGACAAGATGCAATCAGATCAGCAAAGAGATGTTCCAGTGGCTGCGGATGTATGTCGCCGTAGTGAAATGTGAATCTGCCAAAGGTGTTTGAAACCCTGCGATGCAATGATTTTCTCAACCTTTCCACTTTGACCTTCCTTATAGAATCTCTCCCTTCATGACATTCACGAATATTGCGAACGATGCCGTCTCCTTCCGATATCTTCATATTTTCGTTTCCGTTCCAAATTATCATGGATGGTATCTAATTGTAACTTTATTATTGTATTCATAAATCGACCCCATTTGCATTCGTATCCGAACAATTCCAATTTCAATTCGGTATAGGTACTTGTACATGTACAAAGGCGTTTTAACTCTTGAGAAATGCCAGCATGGCCTTACGCTTTTCCTCCTCCATCCTTCGCTGTTTCTCGTACCCTCTACGACCTCGTCCATGTTCTTTCATGCGTTTCCGGCTTTCTTCCGCAGCTCTGACGTGAGCAGCCAATGCTTCAGCATTATGTGTAACACGTTTTTGTGAGGCTTTATACGGTCCCACAGTTTTGGCTTTCAAACCAATGCCCAATCGATCAGATTTTAGTACCGTGGCAATAGGAGTGAGCAGAGCTTTCCCTCCGTGACTAGTCGAGACGTCGGTGCCAACATTGGTAAATCCGTCTTTATCTTCCAGCCTTCCATCTTCAGCTTTTACACTTGAATCGTCCGAATCTGAGAGTGTAAGGTCGATGACATCGACGTTTCGTAACTCACTTATTTCATCAAACTCCTCCATCTTGACCTCTACAGTCTGTTGATGGCAAGATAAACTACTAAACTTCAGACGGCCCTTGCCTTTGTCCTTGGACTTTGTCGGAATGATCTCATCATCCGGCAAGATGTCTTTGACGGGCCTCCGACGAGGGACGTTGGGACCAAGTGGTTCTCCTTCATTCCAACCTGAGCGCTGCAACATCCCGAAACCCTTGTTGGAAGGTCCAATCTCGAGCCAGACGGGTGGTGTATATTTTTCCTCTGAGGGCAGTGGGGGAGGATCCCGGGCAAGAATCTCGGCCAGGCTAGGAGCTGGGTTCGACGCGGAGGAGGAAGGTTCCGATTGAATAGCCTTCATAATGAACCAGTTGTTTTTATTCCGGCGTATTGATGACTTTGGTACTGGGGAAGCTATTAATTCCTGTGATGATGAAGTATGCAAATTAGGACTTGTTTTAGTCATGGTATCTGAAACGTCCCGAGCAGCGATTGTGTGACTCGTCAACGAGCGATACCACCCAGAAAGATTATTGCCAAAAGAGCTGTTAGAAGTACCGTATGGTTTGGAAGAGTCAACATGTTTATCGTTCCATCCGTTATATGAACTAGTCGCTGGTACGAATTGGGGTGGTGGTCTCGCGTGTTGGCGTTTAGAGATGCGCGAGGCCTCTAGTTGCCACAGTTCTGCAGAGTCGAGTTGGTCTTGCGCATTTGGAATTTGTCCGGTCTGAATTTCTAATGCATCGTGGTCTTCTGGATCGTAATGTGAATAAATGTAGTGTGCGACTGTGGCCATGATAGTTGACGGTCAACGTATGTAACTATTACTTGTCACATTGATTACACTAGCTGCTGACGTCATCATCATTACTTTATAAGCGAGCTCTGTTAAAATATAGCTACATAAAAAAAACTAGTGGTTCGGGTCCCTTTATCGGACTGTTCGCCCCCAACCCCTTGACTCTCTGATGAAGCCGTCAGGCCTCTGACTTCTTGTAGTAGAGGAACATAGGCGCTAAAAACCCAGGCGAAAACGCGGAATTTCCCGTTGTGCCTTTATCATACCTAGCAGTCGCATTTTGGTCCCACCGAGCCGAACAGCAGATGCAGAACGGTCACTCAGAGTGCTCAAGCATGCGATTGAGAATCTCGACCGCGGTTTACCTATGCCCGTCAAGAGTTTTATATGGGCAAGGGGTAATATGGCCTGATCACTGAGGGAAATCAAGAGGCTCCCCGCGGAGGAGCAAAAAAGACTCACAAGCCTGGGGTATCTCAGTGAATTGTTCAATGTAATATTGTTTCCTAGCGGCTCACATCTCCAGGGAGTGTGTTTTTACTCACCCTCTCGCCTTCCCTCCAAGTGCAATCAAGCAAGCTATCACCGATGAGGCGTATATCATTGATCATCCAGATGTTGTTACGGCACGGATTACAGAATTAGCGCCTCTTAGCGCCTGGAGTTGTAAGGGTCTTTCAATGATTTTCCAGATTGAAAATTTGAAAGCCAAAGAACATTGCTTATTCTTGCGGCGATAACTATACAAAATTCCCGTGGTTGAAAAGTTCTCTATATCAGCAAGTGTTGGGCCGCGGTTGCTTTTTGATCATCAATCATCCGTAAAGCACATGGGTCTTTCTTTTAATACATGACTCGGACCTAAGATCGACTTGCCCAATCTCTCAAAGACGGTGATCCGTGTCAACAGCTTGAAGATTTGGAACAGGCATTCATGCAGATGGCTCTTGGTCAGGTTAGGAAAGAGAGACCTCAGCGACGGTGATGCCGGCGAGTTGCTTGATGATTGCAGCTGGCAACTTATCAAAGTCTCACGCTTCATCTCTGCTTATCGAATCGTTGCATGTCATTTAGAAGGCTATCAACACTCGAGCCCCAGCATGATTGCTGAGGCTTTAACACCGCTTACATATATCGTTGAAGTCTTCAGAAGCATTCATAGCGGCACAAGAATCGGTGCCATTCTTTGCTATACTTAATAGTCTCCCTCAGTAGGCCAAGAGAAAGAAACGCATGCTCAGAACATTCAACGAAATATCCTATAACGCTGAGTGTTTGGCCTATAGGCCGCTACTTTTGACTCCGCCAAATTGGCAGCGCCGAAAAATAAAATGGTTTAGGTAGCAGAAAAAAACAATTTAAGATACATACATAACTTGCATAGAACAGCATGGAAATGGGAAGCATAGAGTAATTCGGTGGATGGACCTCATGGTCGTCTTGGAGCCTTGGATTCGCAGAAGAAGGTTATGTATTCAGTTCTCCGGTATATACGCCCCCAGATGTAGACTCGGAGTTTGACACTAGTACTGAAGTACTGAGACTTAAGGCCACACGTGGTTAGAAACACAATAAACCCGCTGACCAGTTCGTAACTTCGCTACAGAGGGTTCATGCAATTAGAAGGAGCTGGCATTGACTCGGAGGACACACTTCCTCCCAGTCATCACCATGAACCTATGCAAAGTAATTTAGGCCATCAGCATAGCAATATGAAAAGTAGATACTTTTATAGTAAAGTATCATCTAAGGCAAGAGTAGTGGTAATAGGGAAGTTGACCCAGGAAGACTGGAGAGCAGTTTGCTGCTGCTCGCAGGCGTGGTAAGGCAACATTAACCGCGGTGGGCCAGAGTGGGCCAGAGTACGCCGCGACAAGATGTTGGTGACGGTGGGTGCATGTGGGGCTACTGTGGAGCTCCTGTGGGGCTCACATGGAGGATGCTCACCGGGTGCCATGCTCGACGTCGCGTATGGCAAGGAGGACAGGGGCAAGTCGATTTACGCTACGCGTTTTTGGATACGCGAGAACATCACGTGTGGGCTGTATCTTATAGCACGTGATAGTTCTTAGAAAAACATATGAAAAGATGAAAATAAATGTGGAAACCTATCTTTCGCTCAACAGGAGGTACTTATCTCATAAAATCCAGAAAAATAGTACACTGCTCAAGATATGTATCCCAATGATTTCAAACCAAAATTTTGCCTGTTAGAGCACTAAAATGTCTTATCCCACCTATTTTACAGGTTGCCATTGTTGTCATATACCCTCAGCACACTTGCATGTCATTGCAGAAGATGCAATTTTGATTTATTGAGCCATCAGCGCAGCGAGTTAGAGACGCATTCTTATATTATGTAAATGATAACCTCGTCTCTGTATTCCTCATGAGTAACGAGCCGAAAATGGTATAACTTCAATCTTCATCAGCCTTGAGTACTTGAGTATTTATAGTAATTTACTGGCCCCCGCATCAATATTAATTATATTAAACGAATAAGAAATCTAGGTAAACTTGAGCTCCCTGATGGGTTGTAACGAAGGTAGGGTAGGCCGAGCGCACCATAGTGTCATGACTGATTTTGCGTGTTCATCGCCTCTGAGAAGATGGCCTGAGGCCTGTACTGTCATATGGGCTTGAAATACGCACCTGCATTTTGTTCTGCAAATCGAGCCCCGACTCTCTCCGAATGTTTTATGAATTTTTCTGCGCAGTTGAAGATACATTGCTCCTGGAAAAAAGATGAACATCGTCCCAAAAGAGAGAAGACGAAAAGAACCTCTTTTGATGACAAGGCTTTGCTTGTGAAGTCATTACAGCAAGTGTTGAAGCATTTCTCGACGAGATTGGAATACATCTTGAGGAAGTCTTGCATCTGTTTATTTGAAAAGTAAGTTGGGTATAAGAAGTGAGATACAGTGCTCACCTGTCTTTTTTCAATGACCTTTGTCATGTGGGCCTGTTCCGCGGCATTAAAGTTTGAAAAATCCATTATGAGCGTGTAAGTAGAGGTTTGAGTTGGCAGTGACTTTGTGGCGTCACCGGCAGTTAGGGTTGGGGATAAAGGTGTATAATTAGGTAATAATTTGCACTTGTAAATTAGGTAGAAAGTCACGTGATGGCGTACTATAATTGTTTTTCCACCTATAATTGACTCGATTACCCAGTGTATGTGAACGACTCGGAGATCGTCTTCAAATCGCTTTACCCGAACTCTGTTTCTTGCCACGAGTAATCTGTCCACGATTTACCAGTGAGTCGAACGTTCTTAGCAAGGATCTCTTGCGATTTCTTTATAAGAGCGCTGAGATTTCTCTTAGTGCTCGACTTAAACATGGCAATGTCTTTCAAGGATGCTCTAGCTCGTCTGGAGAACAGCCGAGTTAAATCTACAAGGCCTTTGATCCCACCTCAGATCCTCCAGGAAGATCTACCTTTGTGAGTAGTCTTCCTGATTTCTACATCAGCAACTTACATTCCTGTCAAGGACCCTGCTTGCTGCTCAAACCGTTTTACAAGGCCGTCTTGCTACGGAAAACATCTTGAAAGGAGACGATGATCGACTACTCGTTGTCGTTGGGTGGGAGATTTTTTTTCCTCACTTCTCATTATTTTTATGTTGCACATCCACAGACCGTGTTCGGTTCACGACGTCAAAGCTGCCATTGAATACGCTAAGCTTCTGAGCGACTATGCCCAAGTCGCCAAGAATGACCTCCTCATCATAATGCGTGTTTATTTTGAGAAGCCCAGGACAACCGTCGGCTGGAAGGGTCTCATCAACGATCCTGACCTTAACGGGAGTTTCCAAATTAACAAGGGACTGCGCATCGCTCGTACTCTTCTCATTGAGATTGCGAAACTTGGTCTCCCTGCTGGCTGCGAATTTTTGGATACGATCTCTCCTCAGTATACCGCGGACCTGGTATCCTGGGGCGCAATCGGCGCTCGTACAACTGAATCTCAAGTTCATCGCGAGCTCACATCTGCGTTATCAATGCCCACCGGCTTCAAAAATTCGACCGATGGAAGCGTCGGAATCGCGATAGACGCTTGCCGTGCCGCAAGAAACGGACACGTCTTCCTGAGCGTTGGAAAAGAAGGATTGAGTAGTATCGTTGAGACCACCGTAAGGTTCTACATGCGCCTGTCCTGAACCCATTGAACACATCCTTCGTTGATAGGGAAATCCTGATGTCCACGTCATTCTACGCGGTGGTGCCCAAGGACCCAACTACGGGGCCGAATTCGTACGGGAAACTGGTATCAAACTAGCGAAAGCTGGCCTGCCAAAAAAAATTATGGTAATTTCTCTCGACCCTGTGACAAATACAGTGGGCCGCTTACCTCCCATGGTCTGTAGATTGACTGCAGTCACGGAAACAGCTCAAAACAGCATCAGAAACAGGTCGATGTAGCAGATGACATCGTAAGTCCTAGTTCTGTCGCCAGAATCCGTGGATGATACTAACCTATCATAGGCACGTCAATTGGAATCGGAAGACACTTCGTCTCTGATCATGGGTGTTATGCTCGAGAGCAACCTTGCCGAGGGCAGACAGGACATCCCTGCCTCTGGTCCCGCTGGACTCAAGTATGGGCAGTCCGTCACCGATGCATGCATTTCATGGGAGGCAACGGTCCCCGTACTTGAACGTCTCCGTGAAGGTGTTCGCGCACGCAGAGAGCTCGTCAGAAGCAACGCTAGAAACCAATGATCGTGAAACACAGACCTCCATTTGGTTAAAAAAAATGTATTCCTGACTGCTACCCCCACATAGACAGCCATTACTTAAATACTTGTGGCTAACAGTTTATACATGTATACATACAACAGTCGACCCTTTTCTTCCCTTCTCCTTCTCGCCCAAAGTAGGTTTTTCATTGAATTGTCGCGAGTGTGATCGATTAATATTTACTCTTCCGACATTCGAAACGACTCTATTTTTTGCCTGGCCAGGCAGGTTGGGTCTGTTTTGTACCCGTGTATTGTAGGCCAGCAAAATCCTAACGCAAGCAATTGATTCGTCATATTTCGGTGTGCAGGCAAAAGTGGGGATCCCACCAAGTCCATACTTTGACAGACTTCGCCAGTGATGTCGATAGGGTTGTTGTTCAAGGACCTTAGTTGTCCCCTTAAAGGTCTAGGACTATCGACGATGGACAGCTGCTAACACTGAAGAAATCTCGAATGCATGCAGGAAGGGACCAATCAGTGCGTTTCCACGGGCAATTGGGAAGATATCAAGTTCCATTGGGAGGAAAATCAGATACATACGACCCGTCAGGATTGTATGGATAGTCTGAACCGAGAAGAGAACGTCGTTCATCTCCAATATGATTCCGATGACGATACGGGCCCCGGGATTATGCCAGGGACTGGATAACTTCTAGGGTAAGTACCTCTGATCGCACTGATCACTTGGACAACGCCAGGCAGATGGTATTCAATGTCGCTATGTATTTCGAATATCTGCTCGTGAGCGTTGGATCGAGAGGCATAGCGGCGAAGCGGTTTCCTGGGCCAAAGCACTGCGTTTCGTGATGCCAATATCGTCGAGGATGTCCACGCCACCTAGCGGACACAATGTAGAATGGTTGATTGTCTTCTAGAGTGGAAGAGCCATCAACCTGCCTGAATGGTGTTGTGTAGGGCTATAGGAAGGTTCAAGTTTGAAGGCAAGCGCACCGACAGCAACGGAACTTCAAAGACGTATACTTGAATCACGCAAGGTGTATAAGAAGGTCATCAGTCTCCCAAGGCACTTTTCTAATTTTGATGAGTCAACATGCTCAGCAAGTTGTGCCACCTCGATGTATGCCGAAAGCGAAGCTCAAGGGTAGTCCGCACTAATAGCCTTGGCCCTTATCGAAGGTCAACCCAAAGAATTGTAAATTGATATCCGTTAGTGCCACAGGCCCACCATTACATTCAAGTTGATAAGTAGGCCGACAAGGAAGGCATGCTGATAGCTCGTTTAAATTCCAGATTGTACACAAGTTGCCTTTATGATGAAGGAAAACTGAAAATTTGCAACCACCTAAGTAGTCCTGGTAGAGAAACAATGAAATGAGAAAGGATATTTGAATATATTTTTTATTTAGATAATTGAAATTCTTGCCGGTCTGTGCTACAAGGATTGAATCTTCCCTGGCCAAAAAGCGTCGCCGCCTCTGTTGCTCGTGTACCATGGCTCATCGTGAGCAAGAAGTACCCGGACGCGAGGGAGGGCTCGCAAGGCTCTGATGCGAACCAGATGATCTTCCGCTGCTTCCTTATCCTCGTGCGCACATTGGTGACCCGAATGACCCACAATATCTGATTCACCAGTCAAAAGATTCTGGTGGTGGGCACTATCTCCAGCAAGGTAGATCCAAGCGCCATCAGAAGACGTGCGTGCAAGGACGTTAATGTGGCCTGAAAGATGACCGGGTGCATCGATGATATAGAGACTGCCATCACTGTAGAAGTCGAGGGCTCGCGGGAATGGGCCAATAGGTGCCCAGTCCGAAGCATCTAGAAATCTGGTACGTCCTTCTGGAAGAAGGTCAGACGCGAAGCGTCCATTTGGATCTTGAGGATAGCCGGGGTCGAAAAGACGTTGACAAGCGCTTCCGACGAGGAAAGTGGCTTTCGTGAACGGGTGCGTGTTTCCCGTGTGGTCCCAGTGAGAATGAGAGAGGCAAACATATGTGATGTCGGATGCGGATGTTCCGCCTTTTCGGAGAGATTCTACTGCATCTTGCTGGACGTGGACAGGGTAGGTTGTCCTGATCGATTCCACGACACGGGGAGGATAGTTCTCCCAGTCATTACGGATGCCGAGATCAAATACAAAATTTTGATTGTTGGATGAATGATTGAGGAGAAATGACAATGATGGAGCTATTGTCACTTTCCCCGGTGTAGCCTTGGTGATAAACATTTCGTCGAGCAACTCTATAACGCCAGCCTCAAGGGCGGACACATCACAGAAGGCTTGGTTAACGCCCGGTGCTGGCAATGTACTGGATGTCGCCATATGTCGTTAATGCTAAAGATGGTCGGTTTTGCTGAATGCGAGGGTTATTCAGCCTAATTTTAGCACAGAAAAAAGGAAGAAAGGGACGCCACTAAGCATCATATAATTAGTAGGGAACACATAAGAGGTACGTCCGAGACCAATCTGAGACCGATGAGTCAGACGGCACTTACTAACCTCACCTTAACGCCACAGCCAAGTGAGACATACATACCACATTGAAGTCGATGGATTCAACGACGAGGTTTCCTTTCCTCAGCAACTTGTCAAACCATGTTTATGCGCATATTCTCGCGGACGCCAACAACCAAATCTAAGACTCAATCGTTATCGGATACTTCAACCGATACGACGTCGGTCTCTGAGTCTGACGATTCGTCCCAATTGGAACGAGAAGGCACTCCTTTTTCTCAACTGTACAACGAGGCTGCAGAATTTGAAAAAGTGTTGCTTCATTCTGGATGTATCAACCCTTATGGTGTCTGTCCCAAAGGTACCACTGGGTTCGCTGACCTGGTTGGTCGTGACCTCAATAAATGCGAACGCGCTCTCCTCGACCGTGACGCGCAACTTTATGCTGTAGAGAAGGCATGGTCATACTCAGAACCAAATCCGGAGGGTTTTAATTCATCAAATATTGTACAACCCGATATTCATCGAGCCTCAAGTGTGGACAATGAATGCTTGACATACCTAAAACCCCAGGACATAGTCAATATTATGATCCAAGAATTTGGGCCTGTAGCTGCTCCCGGCGATGAAGAGAGATTGTTGCTCGAAACGGATGGCGCCCTCATACATGACATTGCTGTAGTGGTAAATTTATCGGCGCATACAGACTACCTTTAAATCTAACCAATTTATAGGGAGTTATTCACCTCACAACCCACCGTCTGGCCTTTCACGCCTCCCTCCTCAACACCCGTCCGGACCTCGTTGCTTCTAATGAAGCTCTGAAAGCTGGACCTGCAATACTTCATCGAAAGGGATGGCAATCGAAGAGCCGAATCTGGTTAGAACTTACCCATGACGCGCTTTGCACGTACGTCTCGAGCAAAGATGACGATAGGATGCGACCTTTGTGTACATTATTATGTGAGACCTGGCGTCCATATTCCTCGCTTAGTGTTATTAAACAGTCTTCGTCAGTGGCATTTGTCCAAACTGTTGTCCCTGTTGATCCAAAACATCCACGAATCTTGCGCCTCATCATAGACCCTGCCGCTCGAGTGGTCCATGATTATGCTGAGTTTGACACTGAAGAGTCAGCTCAAGATTGGAGGCGTGAAGTGACTGGTATGTGGTGCCTCTTGTTTGATTCTTTTGCTGTTTAATACCAAATTAGGTGCTCTTTTCACGTTCCGTCATCTTAGACGAGAGGCATACACATTACACTCTTCAGAATCAAAAGGCATCACTTTGAGCTGTCCATTGGATCGAATAATCGACTTGCAGCCCAGCCGCAACCACGATTTCACTCATCTCATGTCTGTCACCGTTCAACTTTCTTCTTCCGACTTCCAACTTGATAGCGAAAGCGTTGCATCTTCCCAGACCATCGAGATCGGACCACTGCAACGTGTTCCTCTTTGGACCCGCCTCATGGATATAGTCAGCGAAGCGAAACAACGGCAAAACCCACAATTGTCAATGACTCCTCCCCCGATCATGGTTGATTTTGGGCCCTACAGTTTCTTTCAGAATGATCAATTACCTCTGACGCCTGCTTCCAGTATTCCTGGTTACGATGAGGAAGCCATTCGATTAGCCCTTGGCTTCGGTGGTGAAACTGAATTATGGAGTAAGCACGTTGCAACCAGACATCTTTTCCCTTCACTTACTTATTATCATCAGCCACCCGTGCCCGCTTATATCGCAGTATTGCCTGTTCAGGCTTTTTTGTCGTATCGGCGCATCATCTCGGTTTTTGGTGTAAGAATATCACCCAACGTGACCTCCGCTACCGGCTTCCTATATCCATGATCAAACATGTGGAATGCTTCAATCTCAACTGGATGAGTGTCGAAGGCGTCACCCTCGGAATAAAAGGCAGGCCTGATCTGAAATTTGTTTTCAAGTCGGCATCCGACAGAGATCAGGCAATCGACCAGATTAACATTGTTCTGAATGCTGGTCCAAAATTAGCTTTATCTCCAGAATCGACAATCATTACTTTTCCGGACTCTCCTGGGGTTGAACCGTCTCCGCGCTCAACTTTAAAGTATGGAGCAAGCGGCAAACGGGATGCAGTTGACATATTCGCACCTTTATCTCGTTCACATGCTGCTGCTGCTGCCGCTGCCGCAGAACTCCCTCCTTCAGTTCAAAGGCGACTTCCCAAGGTTATTAATATTCCTCGGGAGATGCTCATTACTAGAGCATCTCTTCATTTTGTTTGTCTTACCATTGGCTCTCGAGGGGATATCCAGCCCTACATTGCTCTTGGCCTCGAGCTCATGAATCTGGGTCACACAGTGACAATAGTTACGCATGAGGAGTATCGAGATTGGATTGTTGGTTTTGGTTTAGGTCACCGGTCCGCTGGTGGTGATCCTGGAGCGTTGATGAAACTGAGCGTTGATCACAAGGTTTCTAATCTACTCCAGTGCTTTCCCCCTTTTTTCTTATATTCGTCATATAGATCTTTTCTGCAGATTTTTTCCGAGAAAGTTTAGGGAATGTGAGTATTTTGGGGTTCTTTGACCTTGATATCAGCTAATACGACGACTAGTTCCGACCATGGCTTAATCAGCGTTCGTCTTTTCCCATAATTTTTTAAAATTGATTTGTTTAAAGCAGCGAATCACACAGTACTCTTGGACTCTTGGGCGGGTTGCAGAGACGCTGATGTTCTACTTGAAAGTCCATCGGCAATGGCGGGCGTTCATATTGCTGAAGCATTAAGTATGGACCTCTCTTGGCTTTCAATACCGGAACGCTGACTTTCGTATAGACATTCCATACTTTAGAGCATTCACGATGCCATGGACGAAGTTTGTTTTCTTCCCTCATTGTCTATTATCGCTCCGTTTGACAACGCGATTAGGACGGCCGAGTTTCCACATGCCTTTCTGAGTCCTCCAGTGGATTCGCCCAGTTTCAATAGCGCTTCGTAGGTTGAATTCTTGTATCTCCTTGATTTCCATACTAATGATAATAAAAGATATATCTTATTCAGGTACTTGTTAAAATGAGTCTGGGATTGCAATCGGCACGCTCATTTCCATGTAGCAACGTTATGTGGGCCGCTACCTCCAAACAAATTAACAAGTGGAGGCGACAATCACTGGGGATTGGCAATACAGATATGGGACACATGGCACAGTCCAAAATTACTTTCATTTACAACTTCTCCAAGGTAAGTAGATTGCGCGTTTGTTTACTAGGATAGCCAGATAGGATATAGTGTTAATGTGCACACTTACAGACAGTTGTCCCGAAACCTTTGGACTGGCCAGACACCACTGTCATCTCCGGGTAGTAAGTAGACTTCTTGATAGTATCTTACCTATGAACTAACGCATTTCGCAGCTGGTTCCTTGATAACCCCGACCTTGATTGGAAGCCTCCCGAGGAGCTTTTGGAATGGATGGCTAAAGCTCGCTCAGATGGCAAACCTATCGTATATATCGGGTTTGGGAGTATCACGGTCCCTCACCCGAGTCGTGTGACAGACCGGATAGTCAAGGCGGTTGTTCAAAGTACGCCCCATGCCAGTTTCATTATGTGTAACGCTCTAACACCGTCTGTTATTACGAAGGTGATGTAAGAGCCATCATTTCTAAAGGCTGGGCAACACGGATGAGTAAATCAAAGGACCAAGAGACTGAGGTCGCCATTCCACCCGAATGTTACCTTTTGGACAAGCTACCTCATGACTGGCTGTTTCCACGCATAGATGCTGCTCTGCATCATGGAGGTGCAGGAACTACAGGGGCGAGCTTGAGGGCTGGGATACCAACCCTAATCAAACCTTGGTTTGGTGATCAATTCTTCTGGGCGTCGAGAGTGCAAGCTTTGGGGGTATGCTACTTTGTTCCTTATCATAGTTTATTACTTACATGTTGTATTAGGTTGGCCTCAAGGTCCCGTCTCTCCGCGTGCACAATCTGGTAGAAGCTCTGGTGAAAGCTACGACAGACGGGTAAGTAGCACTTTTGTCATCGTTGAATGTGTATACCGATTCATTTGTATGACAGAGTTATGAAGGAGAAAGCTACAGCTCTTGGAGAGAGAATTAGGGCAGTAAGTTTTATTATCACATTGTTCGAAGGAGTCTAGCTTCTGATATTATCCTACAGGAAAACGGCGTTCACACAGCTATTCACAGCATCTACACCTATTTAGATAGGGCATCCCAAGATCGTGCTTTCTTAGACAAATCGTAAGTTGGTGCATTTAAGTATATGTGCCATTTGTTTGTTATATGTAATTTTACCTCGCGATCGGTAGTATATTGATGATTTTTTTTCAATTAATCTTGCATGGGTTCAAAGCTTGTAGGTATGCGTTAGGTACACCTTGTAATAAATATTGTTTGAGTTGGTGACTTTTTCCCCGGCGTCTTGATGAATAAATAATTGTTCGCTGTGACGGTTAGTGTCATGGAGCTCCACAACAATCGACTTGTCTGAGGTACAGAATCTCCTGGACAAACGCTTTTGTCTATTGAAAGAACACCTTCACAGCTATGTCTCGTTGTTATTTTCCCGAAGAAGCCTCCTACCTTGCAAAAGTAAGTTCAACCTGTTTCCGTCATCCATTTTCTTACTTATGTGCAAGAGCTTCGACTGTATCCAGACCATTGTACGTGGCGAGTCCACTGTATATCAAGTTATATGTACTCGCGGCCGCCTGCGAGGCCGGATTCTAGCCTTGAAGAAGGTTGGTAGCTTCAGGCCTGTGTAACATGATCCTCTGGTTTACATCATGATATAGGTCTCGCGATTGAATAAAGTCCTGTCTAGTTCAATACCTGCCGCCTCTCTCCATCAAACTCTCCATCATCCAAACATTGTGTCCTTGTATTCCATATCGTCGGCGCTATCTTCTGATTATCACGTACTCGAATTCTGCTCTGAAGGAAACCTGTCTGACCTCCTTTCTTCGCGAAACCCATCTATCTTATCTGAGGCGGAGCTCAGACGTGTTCTAAAGGGTGTTGGCAGCGCATTAGTCTATTTAAAGGAGGAACAAGTGATACATCGTAATGTATGTCCGTCGACTATTCTCTTTGCTGAAGATATGAAGCCTGTGAGTGATAAATCATAATAGTCTCATACTTTTCATAATCTAACAATCGCTCTGTTCGTGCGTATGGTTATGAAGAAATTATCCGGCTTTGAACAAGCTGTACGTTTGCCTCAAGAAGACAACTTTATTTCCGGTACCTATGAGATGGCTACCTATCCACCACCGTAAGCGATTATCGGCGTTACTTCAGATCAAATTTGACAGTGTCCAGTGAGCTGTCGCTATCGTCACGGTCGTCTTACGATTTTGCAGTTGATACCTGGTCCCTTGGTTGTACGGCACAACTCTGTGTCTATGTCAGTTAATTTCCTTGAAATACTTGCTAATTCTTATTCTGTCTGTAGGGTAAATGTTATGCAGCAGATCGTGAACTCCTTATTCCACCGTCAGAAGGCAATCATAACTCTAATTTGCAAGACCTATTAACATGTCTCTTAGAAATTGTGTGTCATTTTCCATTTACATGTGTCATTTTCCTCATCGTTTAACACAGGATCACATTCGTCGAATGGATGCCTCCCAAATCCTGAAACATCCGTTTATAACAGACGATTCTGCCCTTTCGAACACTCAGCCTTCCTCCAAAATTACAGGTGTGTCGGGAACCCCCCAGTCTGAAAAGCCAGTGCGGATTACTGGTATATGCGGAGCATCACCCGATCCGCCTGGGGCCACTGTCCATGATCAAAATATGAATAATCAATCTCGACCAATGTCGACACTTGGAATGCATCTCAACCATCTTGATCGACGACGACTCATTCTAGGTGATGTTAGCAACAGAAATATGAGGAAACCCAACCTTTTCAATCCCTCCTTTCCAGCTAGACGCGTTGTCTCTGACCCCGTATCGTTCAAGTCACTATATTGTATCACTGAGGAGAAACCGACAAACAGTGATTCTACTCTGAAGTCGGACGGCCCTTTGACTAAGGAGAAATCCGTTATGTTAACTGAGGTCTTACCAGCGACATATCATACTGCGTTACCTTTGCAAAACAGTATAGCTCCTGACGAGAGGCCCCAATTACCATTGAAGCGCAAGAATTTGAAAAAAATCCATAATATTTCACCTCCGGTCAGTCATGCGCATTGATATCGGGTATTGTTTTTTTATCATTCCGGCAGCTCCTCGTGAATCATGTCCCTTCGTTGCCTATTGGAACAACTCGTCCGCAGCCAATAAATACGTTGCTACTTGCGCAAAAGACCCACAAATTCGCAAGCGGCACCCTTACTATCCTTCCATCTCATTCCTTACTTGTAGATTTTCGGGAGAACCAACGACGACGAGGGCTAAGAGGAGACGAAGTGCTGTTGATTGACCCAACGGGAATGTCAGTAAGTCCTTCAGTTTTTCCAACTTGATATATTCCTAGATTCCTATCGTATAGGTGAATGTATTCGGCGCGCCACATCTGAGTGTGCCGACTTGCCTTATTGAGCCCACCAATGAGTACACAATAGACACCCTGCCACCCTCTTACTGGAAACTGTATAATGATGTCTACAGCCTTATTAGACAGATCAAACAAAAGACACCCCAGGTACGTGTTTCATCCCCGGAGTCTCAATCTTTAATACTTCAATTTTATTTTAGTTGACCATCAATACCAATGAAGCCAAATGCACTCTAATGGCGAATTCTCCAATGGGAGACATTGAACTTCTGCTCAATCGAGACTCTCTCTCCTACAACGGCTCCACTAGCGTTGGTCTGAAAGACAAAGATAGGATACCCAGCATGCGCATCAGATTTTCGCGCCAGCAATGTTCCCTCGAATTTGCGCAGCACGTTGTCGAGACCCGGGGATCAGAATGGAAGAAACGCACTAAAGCTTTCACTGGGGATTTTACCCTTCTACTAGAGGATGATTTGAGTGACTTGGAACGGAAAGCTATTCACCTATTGGCTAATTTCTTGCAAACTTGTCAACAGCTTGAGCAGCTATCGGCCTTGGATATTACTGGCAAAGTCTTAAATTCAGCGAATGACGGCTCAGCTCTACAAAAACGTGACGATTGTATCTCAGTTCGCACACTGGCTTCTCTTGAGGTACACAAAGATTCCACGAACTTGGCGCATCCAAAGCACGGGAGCGATCGTGAAGCTTACACAGCCAAGGATGTCCTCTCTCGACCTTCCCCTTCAATCCCCGAGACTAGATTTATACACTCTATTGGATGGTGCACCAAACATCTCAGCAACGGATCAAGTTCCAAGGCCGTCTATAATATGTTATTCCTTGAT
Source organism: Phlegmacium glaucopus (assembly GCA_015039465.1). Lineage (NCBI taxonomy): Eukaryota > Fungi > Basidiomycota > Agaricomycetes > Agaricales > Cortinariaceae > Phlegmacium > Phlegmacium glaucopus. Next base: position 537,797 of record MU130361.1, read on the forward strand.
GGAACTATCGTCACTATTGACGGGATTCAAGTGGAGTTTACGGACCAGTCAGGGAATGTTTCGAGGTTAAACTCCATTTGATTCTACAAGATACTTGGTGTTAATACGTCAGTCAATAGGTGCCGTATCTTTGAGAGTCATTCTTATAAAGAGGTCGGACAACGCATGAAATTCTTCAAGGACTTTGTTCGACTGTTCGACTAGTAACTTCGGACTCAGAAAATCTTAACTGGCGAACCTTGTCATTAACTGGCCGAGACGTCTCCGAATTCTTGCTTCCCATGAACTTATGCGTTTAAATATCATGAACGTTATTCAATGCACCCCCCAGCAGAGTGCATGAAGTACGAAATACTTGAGTAGTCTGATCCGAGTCTCGGAGTTGATAAGTACTTTACATAATTACAGTTAAATTGTTGAAATGAAAAAAATTGGTACATACAATGTGTGAATTGAATTGAGGAGAACCTCATTCTATGGCTGTGTCTTGGAAGGATGAGTTCAACCCTGGATAGCCTGCATGATTGGGGGATAGGCATTCCCCATTAAAGCAGAAACTCGTATCATTTTATGATGAAATCATTACTCGAGCACCATGTTTTTTGGATAAACCCATGTCATATCATACAGAAATAAGATCAGCAAATTTGGTTGTCAATATACGTACGCTAAAGTTCTATAAATGTACGGGTAAGAATCAAAGGGGACTTGGAATTCAATAGAAAGATGAGCGGAGAATTTAAAGTGTCAAATTGACAAATTTGGGGTTTATAATAGTCAAAAGTTCATTTTATTACAAACTCGCACTGCCTCCCAATATTCTAACAAGAAAACTTGGCAGACTAGCTAGCCATGGATCAGCTTGGAACCTAGCCAACAAATATTCCACTGGCAAGCTGTGTTGACACCTACTAAGGAGCGATCACCGCCTGGGCCGCCACTTTTGTAGCAGCGATCTAATAGTTACATAAACGTTACCATAACGTAGTGCCAATTTGTCATGTCGGCCTCCGCTTGGGCTATTGTATTGCACTTCTCTGCCAGCGTTGGCCAGTAACTTTTATTAATATATGCGATCAAAATCGGGCGTTTTTCTGTGTCTTAATATTAAGTGGGCGGTTTTTAGTTTTTTTACAGTGTACTTATAAATAACTGGCAAGCTCGTTGATTCCCATTTTTCCTCCGCTATGTCTGGACAAACAGTATCTCTGACCGTCAAGGAGCTGGAGAGCACCTATGGGATACTTTTTACTGGTGTGTTCATTCCTGTTCAGATAGTTTTATGGTCATTTAAAATAATTGGACGACTCTAGGATATGTCATAGGCTTGGTGGCTTATGGATTTACCTTTTTTCGTGCGTGCGATCCCCATAACGAGGCATGGCGTCTAAGCCATGGTTTAGAAACTTATGACTATTATTCTCGATACCCCCTGGATCATTGGGTTATCAAGGCGACGGTTAGTAGCAACTTTGGTGTTTGGACGTGCCATTGATGTATTTGCTATAGGTCGGTTTTCTTTGGTGAGTGTCGGCGTCCGAACCATCAGCATTTACTTGAGCCTTGCTGGAATGAAGCATATTGGATACCATCAATTCGGTGTTAAGTGAGCCAATTTTGTCGATATCAGAGAGCCTTCATCATACTAACATTATTTAGTTTCTCATGCGTAAGAAATTTTCTAATAAGAGGTACATGGATTTTAATGGATCTTCTCGTAGACTTTATTACTACCTCGTCCTCACTTTCCCGGATACCCCTCCATTATTGGATGTTACTCCGTGAGCCCTCTAACTCTACACATTACTCACGCTCCAAACATTGATTTTATGCCACCAGCACATATTGCGTGTGTTCATATTTTACAACAGGCTCGTAGGATTGTGCTGATTAGCGTTCTGTGACCTATATCAGGCTGAAATCGGAGTTTCAGTAAGTGTACTTTGACTTTCACGATTACTGGCTCTTCATATCTGTCCATCTGTCCAGGTACTGGCTATCCTTATTGTACAAATGTGAGCAATAACCACATATGGTCCTTTCCGCTTCTTGATTCTCAACCATCAGATACTATTCACACCATGTCTGGATGGGTGAGATCATGCTTTCTCCCCTCTGTTTAGAGATTTGAATGATTTGGTACAGCAAGCCGAAACGCCACTATCGCCGTTGGAATTGTAAGAATCGTTCTGTGCCATGACCACTAAAATTTACGGTGTTCTCATCTTACAGGCTATTATCTCTTTGGCCGCCTTCGGTATGTGCTTACTTGATCGATATTGGACAGAAGTGCTGAAAACCAGAATCTGACAGCTTTAGGGATAGGTGAACAGCTTAATTACTATCATAATGATCAGTCCACTGATGTTGAGCTGGCCAGCGGCAACTGGAAATCTGTTTGTGCTATCGTCTATATTTCCGCTCCCCAATCTAATCATGCTTGTTCTTAGTGCGAAAAGCTTAGTGTTTTCATCAATTACAACTCCACAAGCCAAGGTTAATCAATTTTCAACTTCAGTTTATCCTTACTTACCAGTTTACAGGGCATCATGGCGTCTTCGCAAGGCCTTACTTTCCTGTCTGGGCTCTCGGCATTTGCTGCTCTCAGTTATTATCTCAGTCCGTCGCCGGATCCCATCCTCGAACCGTATGTCCATTATCATGATATCATTTTCGATTTTGACTTTTATCCTCTGTAAGCTCGGAAAGGCTCTTTAATCTTGTTGTAGTATATACTATTACACGGGGGAGCGTGGCAACTGCCTTGCAGCTCGGCTACTTCGTTGCGGTAAGGCGTTGACTCTCTACGACCTTGAGCTATATTCAACTCCAATCGATTCAGTTTATAATAGTACCAACGAAACCTTTCTGGATGCCCTTTCGTCTTGTTGCAAGCAGAGGTTTGTCTTTTGGTTCTTGTTATCCGTCAAAGCCTTATGTCTGTTGCTCCCGAGCAGCGTTCATTAACAGTCTCTTGGCCATGTAGGTTCAAGACCAGCCACCAGAGTAAACTTCTATTAATATTACTTACAGGCTGAACGCTCGTAAGGTTCATCAAGGACGAGGTGTAAATGAGGAAGATATCACTTCTCGCAAGACCGCCACAACCTCATCGTCCTCCGTATCCCGGATCAGCTCGAACATTAGGTTTGCTGTCGCGGAGAGCAAATCCGGTATTACTGCCCAAGTCAAAGGAGCGAACGACAATGGTACTACTAGTAGGCCGTTCTTACACGACGAGGAAGCCCATGGTTGTCATAAACAGGCTGCTAAGTGTGACAATCTACTAGTATAGGGGAAGAAAGCAACTTACATGGACCTCTGCATCTGCCTATATAATACTTACTGTAATAATTCCAAGTGTATATATAGCTTGGACAATCTGTCATATAAATAAATGCCACATGGAATTGTGATCGCCGTCCGAAGCGTAGGGATCTAAAAGTCGTCCTCACTGAGTGACATGGTGTGCCTTTTAACTTTCAGCAACCTATCTTGTTGATCGCATTGACCAACAGCACATGGATTTGCAAAATTGGCACATTGGTTATGCTTGAACGCCCCAAGAGTACCGGCCTTAAAGTTGAACTATACAACCCAGGCCTAACGTCACTTACTAAATGGTAGTAAATCATGTAACGTTGTCGAAATGCTTACTACTTGGACCCCGGAAAATGTATGGAGATGATGGCCCGCTGTAGTAGGAGTTGAACGTTGAAGATCTATCGAAATGTCCCTTAGGTTTAAGTGTATGACATACGTCGGCAACCGTAATATAAGGCTAACTGCTCTCTGATCTCACCTCACCTCATTATCGATATTTCCGCCGTCTTTCCTGCAGGCTTTTTTGCATCATAAAAATAATGGACATTGTTGGTGCAATAGGGCCCAGATTTATTTATTTATTGCTCTCTAGAACAAAGGTGTGAAAGGTTTTGGAAGACATGCAATGGGAGGAACGATTTATTGATAATAGGGCGAGATAAGAGAGCAGGGCAGCCCGGAAATTTCCGAACTTGGCAAGGGATCCTCATCACGCCGCCGCCACTGTTATTATGGAATTACTTATGGAGCAATTTCGTCTACTTATGTACGCTGATGTCCGCAACCACAGTATCAGCTGTGACAACGGAAACCATAATTTTAACCAGCCCACAAAATCGACTCTCCAGGTGCGAATTAATAGCGTACTGCCACTAGCAATGTGCTGAGCCAGTTCTAGTGTGCTGTGTTAGATTACTAAAATTGAGGCTAGGTAAAGAGTGAAATAATATTTGTTGTTCACCTCAGTTGTTTGCGCAGCAAACAACTGAGGGAGCATCGAGAAAACATATGGATTATATAACTTGCCTGCTAGAGTTTAGACTCCAAAATACACAAATAAAAGGAGTAGAGAAATGGGAGCGTGATCGCTGGGTGAGGTAATGAATGTATTGGCGGCAGTGCGCAATGAACCGCAAGCCATTTACGTATATCTTCCAGAATTACAAATCAACAGCCAGAATACGGAGCAGCAAGAATGGAATGTGGCATGAGCATAGTTATCTCAGGCGGTATCAGAAGTCACCCTGGTCTTCATATTTCAACGTAATTGCAATTGAAAATGTACCAAGCAGCCAAGACTCGACAGGGTACCAGCTATGATCACTGTTTGAAATTTCCGCAGAAATGTCTGATTGAAGTAATGGCAGCTGAATATCATGCAATCGTGCATATAGCCCCAATAGCCCCAAGGGAGAGTGCAAGCAGTCCAACCATAACGATAAACTTGTTACTGGTGTAATTCACCTAGTTTCGGAGTCATTCTTGACCCGGCTAATAGTATTATCGTGTCGATTCTTCAACGAGTACAGTCCGAATGTCCGATATCCAGTGGCCCAGCGCGGGTCGAACACAAACGAGATATACAGGGTCAGGCTAGGATTGAGAGGCAGGGCGACACATGACGCTGATTCAACTGAGAAAATGAAGGAGCGGCTGCTGTGGCCCCCCAGATAAGTATCAAAGAGGGATATGCCGTTCTGAAGCCAATTAAGACTCAAATGCACCCAACTTACTTACCATGGTTATGGGGATCATCGTCAATATAATACGATCAATTGGAAAATCTATAGCATATTAATATTATTGTTCAGATGCGTACTTCTGTTGATTCTTTTTTCGATAGTTTATGAAGGTCTTGTTCTGTATTGAGAGGAGAGTTAGAAAGTGCACTGTATTCCCTGACAAAAGGCTTTTACTCACGAATTCCCCAAACATATGTTCGTAGATCCAAAAACTCTGAATGAGGGTTCATCTCTCAGATTGGATATGATGGAATTTCATCACACTTACCGACGTGCAGACCATCGTATATTTTCTTCACTTCTGCTCTCACTCTGGAAAAATCTTCCTTAGAAGCAGAGGTATCGGCTAAAGCTTTCAAATCCTTTTCAACCGCTTCTATTCGCCTGACGTGCGCCGAGACCTGAACAAGAGATTATCCAGTGTCTGATAGCGTGTGTTCTCACAATACTGACCTTCTCTGTGCTGACCTTCAGCTCTTCAACGCTCGTCTGTAGTGCTGCAGATGCTCGCTGATATTCTTCTAATAAATGATATGCAGCGAAAGATGACGCCAAAGAGAAGCCAAAAAGGAAACCAATAATGCTGACCAAAAAGGATGTTAACATAAGGAAAAATAATGGTGATAATAATGTACCCTCCACGAAAACCACCAATGGGTTTCTTTTGAGCTTGGACCGCGCCAAGATTTGACATGGCATCATTTTGCCTCGCGGTCGTTGAAGTAAAGTTGCGTCTTTGAACAAGATGATGAGACCGTCTGGAGAGTCCAGCAAAGCGCATACACGAAGCCATGATAGAGGGCTTGTACGACACCTGTAGTGTGTACAGCTCAAGTTGTTGCAGGCGGGGGATTGCTATGATGAAAGGGTGCTGAAGTGAATCCAAGTTCACCCGCTGACACGTGATCTCCTGCACGCCACTTCGAACTTCAAAAATCTTATTGAACGACAAAGGCCACATTCATTTGTAGCCGCTAGCACCAGGGATTAATTCGTAACGCTGTGCGAGTTTTGGTCCATACTACAACTTTAAAAAATCTGTGGTCCACCAAGTTCCTGTACTCTTGAAGTCTTGCAAACTTAAAACACTTCTCTAAATTCTCGAGCTCTCTGGTGGCAAGGAAAGGAGTGCTGCATCATGTCACAAAAGCGAAGGAGCGGAAATGAAGCCGATGATATGACAGGCAGAGAAAAAAAGAAACTGAAAGTGTCGGCCGCACGTACAATAGCCACTCAAGCAGGACCTTTGCAAATCACATCGCAATCAAGACCGATACCCACCAACAGTGCGTCTTTCAAATATAATTTTATCCTTAAAGAGGTCTCATATTATGGATTCAGGCATGGCAGGCATGCCCAGTGCCATAGATGTCGAGAAATTCGTCGAAGTGGGTAAATACTCAATAACATCTTAATTATATAAAGACTCATCTCGGGAGCAGGCACGCGCATTTGAAATCGATGCAATGCATACAGCGATGAAGACCGCCAGGTACATGCTTTGTACTCAAGTTGTGATATGCCGTTGTTTACAAGCCAATTTGTAGCTCGACCTCAACGCACCGAGCATGGCAGACCTTGCCACGACACCTCCGAAGAAGAGCAGCTAGTCATGACGTCCGCAGAGTCCCTCTTCGACTTCGCGAAAAGGCGCGAGCCGAGGTGAGGCTCGTTGCATTCATTTCATCTCACATATAGTAGTGATGTTTTAGATGGATCCAGTACGCAAGAAATCGCTTAGACGTGCAATGTCTAAACGTGGCAAGAGCAAGCATCTTAGCCGTACAGAGTCTTTACTGAAACGACAACGTTGACGATCTTTTTTTTGTATACTCGCACTTTATTAAGTTTATTATAGGTGATAAAATGTGGCTAGAAACGCATATCTGGCACGCGAAACGAATGCACATGGAAAAAATATGGGGTTATACTTTGGTCTGTCATTCACATTTTCACCATATACAAATGCTGAACGTGATGGAGCAACCAGGCTACGACTCCGACAGACAAAGCTTACCGTCCCTCTCACCGAGCTTCTATCCAGGACTCGATCCTGCACGATGCATCATATTATTCCCTGGCTGAGATTAAAGGTCCAGAAATGCTTCTGATTGCCATGTTAGAGATGTCCTGTGATCCCCAAGGACCAGGGCCAGGATCAAAGCGGTATGTCAACATACAACTCTGTTCGTTGATTTGATTATACATATCACGTAGATGCCTTGGCGGATCTCGGACTCTGGAAACGCACCTCTATAAACCTGATTCTTATCCATTTGATTTGATAGGACCCATAACCATTATCTGGCAGCCGAAGTCTACTTCTTCCAATGTCAAATCCAGCACATCAAGGAGTAGAAAAAACAATGAGAAGGAGCCACAAGCTGTGTTACCTACTTCAGGGCAGGCAGGCTCGATGACAGCTCGTACCATCTGGCTACGCTTCCATCCCTCAGTTCAACTTGAAGTTTTCGACACTCTGAAACAGACCGCATCTCGGACTCTAGAAAAGTACAAAACCAATTCCAATGGTCCGCAGGAAGTTACCTTGGAAATTGCAGATCTAAAAAGACATGTCAACGTGTTTGAGATTATGGGACCCAAATCAAGTCAAGTTATCAAAGGAGCGTTGTCACCAGTTGCCCCCGAAAAAAGGGAAGAATTCTTGAAGGTCAGCCTTTTAATATAATAATATGAATGCAGTAGGTCTTACTAATGAGATCTAGTTTTGGGCGTCACTGACGAACTTGCAAACTGCTGGTTCAATACCTCGCGGTATGATTATTGGTTTCAAAGTCAATGATCCAAGATTAAAGTAAGGAACTCATTTGCCCATTCTTATCTGACGAGCCTTTCTGACGTTTCGTGAAGATTTCCCCCGAAGAATGCAAAGCCTAAGATCGACAATTCATCCAACGTTTCATCCATAAATATCACCCTACCCTCGGCCCTTCTGGCTTCGAGCGATATTTGGGACGATGCGATCAGGAATGGATTGGCAAAACCGCGCTTCAAGAAGAAAGAACTCGATGACCGTCGGTCAAAGGTAAATGTCCTCTGCACATCAAGGATGTTATTTTGTGACTTTTAAGCTCCAGAACGATATCCCAGGCACCCCTCTTAGTGCACGTCGTCAAGACGATCGCATCCCTGTTCTTCTCATTCAGCGTTCACTGGAGGCACCGAGTAGCTCTGATAGTCAGGCCCTCCATGGATGGACACTCATAGTTCCCGCAGGATGGTCAATGGCGTTCTTTAACTCCCTGATATTCACGAACACCCGTGTGGGTGGCCAACGGGAGCGGCAAACACAGGCATACGAGGCTGGAACGATGTACTATCCGCGCGACTATCCATTTACTCGGGCGTATGACGCTTATGCATTGGATCGAGAAAGCGCAGACAAGAGCGCTTGGGAAAGAAAGCCTCCTGCCAAGCGGGTGAATTTTGAAGCTTTAGGGACTAGGAGTCCTTGGCGTGCAGATTGGGAGGTTGTGCTTGGGCTATCTACACAGGATGAAGAACACGTCGGTCCAGATCCATCTGCTTTAGTTACGACCCAGAGAGAAATTGTCTCAGAAGTGAAGCCCCAAATCAAACCATGGTTGCTCCGAGGGCCAGAAGTGCCCAAGATCATTCCTAGCATCTTCTCTGTCTTCAGCCATGCTGCAGTTATACTCTCAGAGATCAATAGACTGCGTCTCAAGCGAGGCCAGACATTGCTCTCTAACGATGTCAAATCGGCCGACCTTTTGAAAGGCGCCTTGATCAACGTTAAGGTCTCAATGTGTTCGAGGGGTGCACCGCAGGATTTAGCGGCCATTTATTCGTTATCAGACGATGTCTACAGGAAATGGGAAAAGGCACTTCTTCTCCGTGAATCGGGTGGGATTTCTTTAGAGGATGATACACCACAGGAAGCTGAGGTCAGTGCATGATTCTCATTGAAAACCTAGAATGGAGATTAATACTTTAGTGAAGTTATCGGAAATTATGCCTAGTCCTAACTCTATCATCGGGTATGTAACGACCGGTCATTTTTCGCTGGCTAGGGGAGTGGGATTTGCCATCGGCGCCATTTCAGTGGTCCAGCTGATTGAGCTGGAGCAGCAATCTCTACGGTATTTTTCCCGGAACATCCATGTTATTCCTTTGTTTATACTTTTTTCATCTAGGTTGCATCGAAACCAGAAATTTCATAATAAAATGCTTGCAAGTTTGCGAAACCCCGATAGTCAACATTGTCGAGCTGTGTATGTTGAAGTCATATCGGATCCTTGAATGTCGGATCCTTAACGTCGGTTGCGGAATCAGTGCAAAGTTGACATAGTTACATGACCTAATGTATAGTTGCTTGGAGATTGAACTCTAAAGTTGCAGTTGCCTCGCAATATGAATATTGAAGCGACAACCCAATGCAGGACTGAATTTGGAGGGCGAGTAAGATATAATAAATAAGAGATGCAAGTATGTCCAAAGATGAAAGAGCTAGAGGCTGCGCAAAGCTATCTGATCTTCCATTTATCCACAGCAGCTTGCACCAGCCTGCCCATCTCTGCCCTGGCTTGCTTCTTTGCACTATCAGTAATGCCTTCAAGTGCATCCAATGCTCCAGGCGAGGTTTGTAAAGGGTCGAACTCTAGAAGATGGCCGTCTTTGGTGGGTATAGCTACCAAAGCGGAGAATGACCGCATATGAGGGGCTGGACGGGGTGTTGTTTGGTTGTTGGTTATTCGAGGTGCTGGAAACTGAAAGCCGGGAAATTTTGTCTGTGAGTGTGATTGCGAAACAAAGGAGTTTTCTCTTGAATGAGACGATGATGACGTTGCTTGAGACGATGCCGTGTAGAAACTTGTTTGTGAATCTGTCCGTGAATGGTAACCATTCATCGTTGGGAATGCCACGGAGGGGTCCCTCCTTATGATGATTCCGCTCTTGGACCGCTTTAGTGTTCGATCTCCCCCTAAATCATTCTTCTGCATACCGTGTACATCTTGAGCGTCGTCGTCCGAGTCCATTTCTGTCCTTTCGATTCCATTGAACCAGCCTAATCCAAACTCATATGGATTAACAAGAGGGGAACCGTTGATGCTAAGCATATTTTCATCCTTCCTTGGTAATCGCATCGCAGTTTGATCGGTTCTGGGGGGAAACGTAGGTGTTTTTGAAGGCAGGGTTGGATTAAAGCTGGAGCTGGAGGGAACTCGAGTGTGTTGTGGCGCTACGAGATTAGGAACCGAGGATTGATGCTTGAGAGGTGAAGTCGGACGTGACGGTGGACGAGGGTTATATGTAGAGGTGGCATTGTTGAAGGGGGGTCTTGGCTTCTGAGGACTTGGAGATGGAGGTACACGGCCCATGGTTCGTGCCTGCTACCAAATTTCAGTAATTACATTTGAAGGAAGAGAAAGGATATGTATACAGTGCTTGGGGTCTTGTTTGAAGGGGGAAGCAGTCGCGACTGCTGTGCAGTTCCCGGACCTGTAGATGAGCCTGCTACTTTTTTTGGCGAAAGTAATTGTGTCCGAGCTGATGAATAGTTAGTGAGGGGGAAAGCGCTCGTAATGAAATACAACTAACCAATTTTCAACGTTCGTTGAGAATCGTTATCTTTGGGTTGACTTGATCCAGATAGTTCTGCCTCTGCCTCTTGACTTGCTACCCATTTCCTCTTCCGCATGCTTTTATCAATTTCTCCTAGAGTAGCATCCCCGCCTGCCGCAACCAACTTCTCCTTCTGATAACCTCTCAACGCCGACTGAATATTCCCCTCGTATTTCTTGCCAAATTCACGCATAGTCATAGCGCGGACTTGTTTAGGTATCCGTGAGACCTGCCCCTCTTGATGGATAGTAAAGTTTTCGAGCCTGTCTTTGAGCCATGCCTCAAACTGCCGAGTGCGATGTGCAACTGAATGCCAAATTCATGTTAGGTTTGTTTTCGAACAAGTTTTTAGAGATAACGGACCTTCAATGTCGAGATTGGCTATCAGCTGTCTCTTCTCTTCGTTGCTATAGTGCCGCATTGAGCTTGGTAGATTCATGAAGAAGTCCAGAGAGAGATTAAAGGTCAACAGACTGGGTATAGATGATCACGTGAACGCGTTTGATCGCGTTTCCACATTTGGAGAAAATATATTTCAAGTTTATGTCGTTCGACAGCCAACTTTTGATTTTGGCCTTCAATCCACAGTTGTGTCCATCCTAAAGGTCGTTGCTTATAATGAGTCAAAAAAAGTCTCGAGATGTGTACATGGTCATTGGTGGAAACGGTTTCCTTGGTCGACACATTGTGCAACAGCTACTTGACCGCGGAGACATAGTTTCTGTCTTCGACATTGTTGAGAGGTACAAGGACGTCGACTTTTACTCGGGAGATATCACTGACAAGGAGTCTGTGGCTTCAGCACTTCGCAAGGTGTGTCAGAATATCTCATATTACCACTAAAACTCACTATGGTGCCATGTATTTTAGAGTGGTGCAACGTGTATCATCCATACAGCGTCACCCCATGGTACTTTAAACAATCCTGCTATCTTTTACAAAGTCAACGTGGAAGGTACAAAGACGATTATTGCGGCGGCACAGGAGACTGGAGTTCGCAAATTGGTCTTCACAAGTTCGGCCGGTGTTGTGTTCAACGGAGCAGACATCATCGATATAGACGAACGTGTGCCCTTCCCCGATGTCCCCTTGGATGCATACAATGATTCCAAGGCCAAGGCGGAAGTAGCCGTTTTGGAGGCTAATGGAAAGGGAGGGCTTTTGACTGTTGCACTCCGTCCAGCGGGCATATTTGGGTCAGTCAAAATAAGATCAATAAATTTATTCACGAGGAAGCTCAATCATGAATTAGCCCTGGCGACCGACAAGCCATGACTGGGTTTTACCAAGTATACGACCGAGGTCAAACTCATTTCCAAATCGGTGAAAACACAAATTTGTTCGACTGGACATATGTTGGAAATGTTGCTCGCGCCCATCTCCTTGCAGCCGACAAGCTTGATACTCCACCTCCTGAGCCGCCATTATCTTCGCTGGAGAAACTGCCCACGTCTACAAATGAGGTCCCTGCATTAACAGATGCCGAAATCTCTATGCTTGACTATCCCATTCTTCCCGTCGACCTTACCACAGGCTATAGTCGTATACCCACTTGCGAAGCCAGACCCCTTGGACCCTACATTACTCTTCCACCGAATGGTGAAAAAATTGCGGCTGCCTTTGACGACCCAAACTCAGAAGCCGTTCAACGTCCAGTGATAAGAACTCGTTTCGACCAACTCTCAGAACCCTCCCTCAAGCGAGCGAAACTTTACAACCCAGATATTCATCCTCTCCAAGTTGCGGGTCAGGCGTTCTTTATCTCCAATGGAGAACCCTGCTATTTCTGGGATTTCCCTCGCCTCATTTGGGCGCAACTGGATCAATATTTCCCTGGAAAGAGGAGTCCGCGTAGTCTTATAAAACTACCAAAATCTGTTGGGTTGGCAGCCGCAACTGGTTCTGAATGGTTTGGCTGGTTGACGGGTAGAGATGTTACTTTCACACGATTCAAAGTAACTTTCAGTTGTGCAACAAGATGGCATAACATTGAAAAGGCGAGAAGAGTGCTCGGCTACGAGCCGGAAGTCGGCCTTGAAGAAGGTGTAAGGCGAACAGTCGAGGTGTGTTGTATTCGACAACATCAATGTCATCCCAGCCTGATTGTTTTGTTTCTTAGTGGTGGTATGCCGACTACAAGGCTGGAAACCAGAAGGCGGCTCATTGATGTATAGGATTTCACCTTCTCTCAGATATCATATAGCTTCTTGATTGCTACTATGTATTCCTTTTCCATTTCCACCAAATGGTTTATTTCTATGCATTTTCGGCGGTACCAACCGTCGGAGTTGACAAAAGTTCTTTCTTGAGTCACAACAAATGTCTGGACCAACAAGCCTCTTCCCTACTCTGAGTCCTTCCTACATACTTTCTTTCCAATTCTCTTCATGGTATCCTACGTTCGCGAACCATAGCATCAAAAGCACCATCATCAGGCCGCTGTCAGACGATTTTCGAGACTACCTCAACGCAGACGGGGTTTTTGTCCCTGAAGGCTCAGAAAATGCGTTGGTTTGCAAGAACGCAATTTCTGAATGACTGCCACCAGGATCTGAGTAATAATTGAACTAGGTCTGTAGAGAGTACGCTTTCTGATGGTGAAAACGAAAACACCGATGACGAAGACGAAGACGACGAGCCTCAGAAGCGCTATGCATTCCCGGAACTTGATAAACGTATCCGTGAATGCGTTCTTGAGTATGATGCTGTCTTCCCTAAACTCAATTTCTCATCGCCAAAGGCACGATTTTTTTATTTATTCCCTTTTTATTATTATTCTGATATATAATTTTCTCTGAAACCCATCCATAACACAGGACGCATCTTGGCTTCTCCCTTCTTCTTCTCCTCTCAAGTGTATCTCACCAGCAGATGTCTATCTTTTGCTCAAATCGTCTGATTTCATCAGTCATGATTTGAATCCAGATACCGTTTTCGACAGATGCGACTTTAATGAATCACCTTTCCCTCCGTACGACTTGGAGTTGGTTTTGCGAAAATGGTACCCCGTTGATCGAGGTCGGGAGCTCCGATGTTTTGTACGAGGAAATGTCCTCATCGGTAAAGCCCTCTGTCAATCGTAGCCTTCCGCCCTTCCTTAACCAAGCCCATCTGTGTAGCAATCTCTCAAAGGGACACAAATTTCTACGAATTCTGGAATGAGCCAAGCACTCAAACAACAGTCTCCCTAGCCATCCAAGATTTCTGGCGTACCAATATCCTGTCAAAATGGACTTGGAGTGAAGATTGTGAGAAATTTAGTTTTTTCATCACCCCTGGGTTAATCCTAACCGATTTTATCACACAGATATCTTCGACTTTCTGCTCACACGAGATCTTTCGAAAGGTCATATCCTCGATTTCAATCCATATGCACCCAAGACCGATCCACTACTCTTCACATACGAGGAACTTCGAGATCTCATCCATCCTAATATTCGTTTACCAGCACTGAGAGTGATAGACTCTCCATCCCACCCTGCTGCAGCCGCCAATGCACCTGCACATCAACACAATATGATTCCGTTTGAAGCAGTGAGTATGAGCAATGGACTTAATATTGAGGAGTTTGCAGATATCTGGAAAGATTCCTTAAAGGAGAGCATGAAGGATGCAACGTGGACAAAGACTTAAACCAAACAAATTCTGTGTCTCGTCGAGGTCGTTAATTCTTTATTGGGGGGGGGGGGGGATATACACAAAAACTCTACCCCGTTCAAACCGCCGTAAATTAGTAACCACCTTTGTCAACGACGAACACAGGTAAGTAGTGGACTCTAGGTTTTCTATAATAAATGGCGAGGCAAATCTATAATAATTACTTGTCAACCTCGATTCCGGAATCACTAGCCGATGATTCTGGCATAGCAGGCTTCATCTTAGCAAGGCCATAGGCATTCTTGAAGAAAACAACATCGCCTTCGTCCTCGACAAACTTGCATTCCCTAAAGACTCGGTAGAGCTCAGCCCATCCACCAGGGCCACCCTCAATGGGAATACCAGCGGTTGCGAGTTTCTTCTTAAGTGCGGCGCTTGCTTCCCAACTAGAAGGGAGAATGAGATACAGATCAAGACGACGGAGATACGAAGAATGTTTACGCATTATAGTGAGGAATCTTGCTAGAAACGTGATGCAAGATGTGGGTTTCAGAGATACCATTGGTGGCGTGTGCACCAATCCAGGCCATAATGCTTCCACAGTCGCCGAGAAGGTTACGGTCCAGAGTAGCAAGGGCTCCGCGGGCAAAGGTGAACTCTGGGGCGCGGTAATGGGGAAGAAGGGGGTCCGTATGTTGCAAGAAGGTGATCAATACAAGCCAATGGTTGACCCTACAACAAGTTAGGGATATAAAAATTACAGACGTGAGTGCTGCTCACCAGAGGTAAGGGACCAAATAAGTTCTGAACACCTCGAGGAACCCTTTGTAGTAGATGCTTGCAGCGACTGAACCAACCCAAAGCAAAACACCAACATTCGACATGACAACCTGACCATATTGATGGGGGCCAAACATAACTGCATTAGGGCTGAAGTCTAGAAAAATGTTCTGAGTATTCAACCTAAACTTTAACAATATTTTTTTTGCAAACTAACGAGTAGTACCCTTTGGATACCTCTTTTGACCAGAGGCATTTGTAAGCATATAGGCAGGCCAACCGCCAAGCTATAAATAGACAAATTGAGTACTTCAGTAACCTGATGGTGAAAAGCTTACTAGATATGAAGCTGAACCTAAAGCAGCACCAATTGGCGAATCGCCAAGAGCTTCCCACATTTCCTTCTTAACCTCACTTATTACGCGGGCACCAAGAAGGTCCTCCCTTGAAGAGTCAAAAGGTCGCAAGCCAAGTTCTGATCGGGTAGGGGGGACGAAGACTTGGTCCTGTGTCATATGACCAGTTGATGCATGATGTTTCGAGTGCGTGATGCGCCAGGCATGGTAAGGTACGCCGAGGCTAGAAGAAACACGCGTCAGCACTTCCAAGTCCAAAGAAATATACAAAAGTTTCTATACGCGGAGTGAAGGATCCAGCCGACAGTATTGTTAATGGTCTTCGACTCCGAGAAAGCCTGATGACCGCACTCGTGCCCGATAACCCAGATTCCTGTCGCGAAGAGACCTGCCCAGAACCCGTACAATGCCCAAAGCGATATGCGTGCGGCAGTGTATAGGTGAGGATTGGGCAACGCGAGTGTCGTCGGGGTGATAAGGGTATCGAGATACGTAGTCGCTTTATAAAGACACCCAATCACGAATAAATCCCAAACGCTAAATAGCGGCAGTGACCTCAGTAAACCTGTCCGCATTTTTAAAAACTTTCATAGCAAAAAACTTACATGTAGACGGATGATTTCAGAGCCGAACGCTCGAAGCAGTGGGCACTAAAAGAACACAAAATGAGTTTTGGGTGAGAAAAGGGAAAAAAAGGGAGCCATTTACGGGATGGCAGCGAGCAAGTCCTTGATAGGAATGTCCGGGACAGGATAAACGCCCTGCTCGACGACAGTGACGAGCTCATGGTCGTTCTTGGGCGCCATTAAATCTATATAGCGAGTCCAAAGGAGAGGAGAAGAAAAAGGAACGGTCACCAGCGAATCAAATTGCTTTCAAAATTTATGGGGAACGGAGTGATCGGACTTTGCCGAGGGCTTAACCCCAGAGGTTGAGAACGGCTACATTCTATCTAGTTTGTCTGTACAGGTATATACAAGAGGAACCTCTCATGTTCCTCCAACTAAGATGTGCATACACAACGATGAAATATTACAAGAAAACAACGATCAGAACTGAACGAAAACTTGAAAAAGGTTACTGCAAGGCTGTGAGACGTTCCGATAGTCCTTCCAAAAAAGCAAAACCATCCTAAGAATGCGGAAAAAATGTTCTAGAAAGGTATACAAATGGGGCAATTGATTGGTACATACCTTGGTGACCGTCCGCCCTGTACTTTTATTCGTAACCTGGGCAAAGTCTGCAATCATAGTCGCCAGCGTTTTGTTATTCCGACTGTACACCACTTCTCTCCTCAAACGCGCAACCACTCCCAGCTTGATGTGAGCAGGCTCTTTATCCGGTACTTGTTCATTAAAAGAGCGCTCTCGTGATGGCCTAAAAATCCCTTTCTCGTCAGGCATCACATTCGGTCCATACTATACGAAATCAACAAACCGTGCGGGTTGAATGAACACCGAAGGATCGTCCAACTGCTTATACAGCACATCTAAGAACACAAAAGCTTCCTTCGTCAACGTCCTTGAACTGTTCATCCTCAATACCTCCATAAATTCCTTCACCAGTCTTGCAAGAGTCTGATTATCTGACGCCGTCGATGCTCTTCTAGATAGGTCCCCGAGTCGCACAGCTTTCGGAGGTTGAGATCGGATGGGCACAGTATCGTTGCCCTCTGAACGGCTGGCGATAGCGATGACATTTGCTCGACCCCCACTACCGGCATCCTTTTGTGATTCAATCTTGGCGTCCTCTTTAGCTCTTCGCATTGCATTTTGCACGTTCGTACGGTCCCCTAGAACATGTTGAGGTTCCAGCTTAAGGTTCGTAAGGCCGTTCAGGATGTCCGCCATTTCATCGTGCGGTAACGCTAATACCCGCATACGATTTGGAGTATTGACGG
This sequence comes from Phlegmacium glaucopus, assembly GCA_015039465.1. Lineage (NCBI taxonomy): Eukaryota > Fungi > Basidiomycota > Agaricomycetes > Agaricales > Cortinariaceae > Phlegmacium > Phlegmacium glaucopus. The sequence goes on from MU130361.1 coordinate 555,100, forward strand.
ACTTCGGTGGTTGGACCTGTATGAAGCAAAATAAGCAAAATTATACAATAGTCCAAAAGACCGAGGGTACTGACTGTGGGTACTGGTGGTGGCCATACGAAATGTTCAACGTCCATGAAGCCCAGCTCCATAGCCAAATCACGAAATCTGTCAACCCACAAAGCATAATCCGGATTTTCTTTGAATTTGAGTCGACGGGTATAGCTCAGGAACTCTTCGAACTCAGCAGGTAATCCCCTACACAGATTTTCTGGCGTGGCCTTCCGTTTTTCCATTTTTAGGATGTTGTGCGCAGCCGATGTTTTTGGGACACCGTTTCTAGTCCAGCTAAGGCCTCGAGGTGTTAGGAGATGAATGAACATAAGTCCAGCTGCTTCTAGATCGTCTCGCCGTGATGGAACTGGCCAAATTTTAGTAACCAATCAAGTATGATAAGAAGTAAGGCTCGTACCTTTACCACGACAATGCACATTCACTGAGCTAGGGCAGAAATATACATTTGCTATATGGTAGGTAGTGAGAAGACCCTTACCTGAACCAATAATTTCCGATGAAGTCTCGCTTGAGGTTACTATCAGGAATGTGGCGACCTGTATATGGATCAATGTACTGCTTTGAAAACCCAAAATCGATCATGTAAATAGTTTTCTCGTTTGGGGGTAATCCAATGACACAATTTCCTAATTGGATATCACGATGTAGTACTCCGCAATTATGCATGAATTGAAGACGCTTAATCTATCCCGCCATTAATTGAGATTTGTGACAAATTGGATTGAGGTTCGCTTACCACTTGTATAGCGATGGACAAGACACTTCGTATATCCATCACATCTTTCCCGCTGCGTCTGTAGAGGCTGTCGAGGCTTGCGCCTAACAGATCGATAGCAAGGTAATCCCACATGCCCGCTACGCCTGCAGCGTAGAGCCTTGGCATTCCTAGACCGCCCTGAAGCAATGGATAGAGCCGCCGTTCATATCGATTTGAGGGACATTCATGATTAACGTCCTGTATCTTCAATGCGACAACTTGTTTAGTGTGAATATGAGTCGCCCGATATATTGACCCTAAGAAAATGGCCCAACATTTAAGTAGTGCGATTAATAAAGATATCCAACACCAATACCACGCGCCTGAGTATCCTGAGCCGAGCTTCTCATTAAGCCACCAGTTTGCGATGACCGCAGGCACCGTAGGCGGAGGGCCAGGGGTAACTATTGGCGATTCGGTTTCCTCAGAGATTAAGGATTCGTCCGAGTATATTAAGGAGTCGGGCGGCGCTGCGTGCTTCTTTGCGAGGGTCGCCATCTTTTGGTGGAAAGTAAAACCACAGAATAGATAATAATGTCGATATCGGACGCGTTAAGCCTAGATCCGTGTGTCTAGAAGATTGGGTAACCTAAACGACCAGAATGCAGAAGGAATAGAGATGTAGATGCAGGCCTGGACTCTTGCCGCTGAGGCCAAGGCCGATATGAATGTTCGAATCGAAACGCGTTTATCACGCGTACTATTACCACTGGCAGCACGTGATATGGCTCTTCTATCGCTCCTAAGTTCTATGACGAAGTTGGATTATGAATCATATATAAGAGTTACTGATAAGAATGAGACACTTCTCATCGTCTCTACTCTCACCCCAATGCAAACACACATAGATGCTCTTAAGTCTCAAGTTGACCGCCTTCGCTTGGAGGTACATGGACTCAGAGCCCAAACAGGAGCAGAAAACATTTCTGTAGGAAATTATCTGCTCACTCGACTTACCCAGCTCCGTGTAACCGTGTGCATATACCTACTTGTTCCTCCCACATTTATTCAATCATGTTTCCAAGGCAATGTTCGGTCTGCCTGGTGATTTTAACCTAGGATTTTTGGTCAGTTGCATAGCCGACATATGATGCAATATATCTCATAACGGTCTGGGGTATGCAGGACTTGGTCGAAGATCATCCTGATATCGACTGGGTTGGAAACTGGTATTTTACTATGTTTTTGTCATATACAGTCATCTAAAGTACCCGTTATAGCAACGAACTGAATGCTGCTTATGCAGCTGACGGTTATGCTCGTGTCAAGGAAGGTTCCCTTGGCGTTGTAACCACGACGTACGTCATCTGTTTTTTTTTTTGTATTAAATGCTAATTTATCTGCAGGTTTGGTGTTGGTGAATTGTCTGCTATCAATGGTATAGCTGGTGGTAGGTTCGGTTGTTCAGAATCATTTGTTCGGCAAGTAATATTATATATATATCAGCTTTTTCCGAAATGGTGCCCATTCTTCACATTGTGGGAGTTCCAAGCACTGTTCAGCAAAAGTCGAGACCTCTTCTGCATCACACACTCGGAGATGGCAGGTTATTTATTTCGTTGATTAAAATAGCACTTCGTCTACTGACCACTTCCTCAGATATGAAGCATATGGAACGGCAGCTGCTCTGTTCACCGTTAGCCAAGCTCAGCTCATGGACAAGAACAATGCCGCTTCCCAGATAGATCAAGTGATTACAGATTGCATTACTCAGGTATAGTTTTTACTTTTTTCAAACCGGTACCTTCTCTCAAGAATTTTTTAGGCTCGTCCTGTATATTTGACTCTGCCTACCGACATGGTAGATCAGCAGATATCGTCCGAACGTCTCAAGATACCGCTCTCTCACACTCTCCCTCCTCACCATCCCGAAACACAGGAGTTTGTGATTAATCTTATTCATGAGCGTGTCACAGCAGTTGCCAGTGGAGGAGATGTTGTGGTTTTAGTTGATGCTTGTGTCATTCGCCATGACGTTCGTAAAGAAGTCGTCGATCTTTTGCACAAGACAGGGTTCCCTGTCTATGCTACTCCAATGGGTAAGACGGCTGTAGATGAGAACGACAGACGCTACGGAGGAGTACAAATTTTCTCTCAAGCAAATTTGTGCATGTACTGACTCTTTATTTTAAGATTTACATGGGAGCGCTTTCCCGCCCTGACATCAAAGAAAAGGTAGAAAACGCTGCGCTTATTATCTCCATTGGAAGTCTTGGAACCGACTTCAATACTGGAAATTTCTCTTACAATATTCCTACCGAGAGGCATGTAGAGGTGAGATTTCGGAATACAGTTCCCAACCAGCTTCTCATTGGTTATTAGCTTCACTCAAGCTACACACAAGTCCAGTATGCGAGGTTTGACGACGTCGGAATGAAGATGCTGCTTCCCAAGCTCACTGAGAAGCTTCAACACTTCCATCCAACGACGAGCCAGATTCAAGTTCCGACCTTCGTCAAGCATCTCCCAGAGGAAGATTCCGCTACGATTTCCCATTTGTGGTTCTGGCCGCGTCTCAGCTACTTTTTCAAACCCAAAGATGTTATTGTCACCGAGACTGGTTCGTGTTTACATTATCCATTCTATTCTATCTTATATTTGCTCAGGTACTGCGAATTTTGGTATTTTGGACGTTCCCTTGCCGACTGGAGCCATTCTGGTCAGCCAGATTCTCTGGGGAAGCATCGGCTGGTCTGTGGGTAAGTCACCTGGGCCTCTTCTCGTTCCACATGTTGGCAGTTTTAAAATGCATATACAGGAAGTTGTCTCGGTGCTGCGTTGGCTGCTCGAGACCTCGGATTGTCAAGAGTGATATTATTTGTCGGTGACGGAAGCCTGTGAGTTATGATGACCGCCGTCCAGATTCTTTTGGATAACTAGTAATCCACAGGCAGTTGACAGTCCAAGAGCTGGCGCCTATGATCCGAAAAGGCTTAAAACCCATCATCTTCGTTCTCAACAACAAGGGATACTCCATCGAACGATACATCCATGGCAAATATAGGTATGTACATGTTGCTGGTATTATATGTTCTCTGAAATTCTTCTAGGAAATATAATGATATTTCCAATTGGAAGTGGACAGGCCTCTTGGAGACGCTAAATGACAGCGAGAAATTTGAGACGGCTAGCTACACTGTTAACGACAAAAGCGAACTGAGCAATCTTCTTGACGATGCTACCTTTGCTCAAGCCAACAAGATCCAAGTTGTTGAAGTTGCCATGGAAGCTCTCGATGCTCCCCTGGCCTTGGAAAGGCAAGCCGAGTTGATGGGGAAGGGCAAAGCACGTTAGGCTGGGGTAGAAATTCATGTATTTTGATTGTACCTTTGTATTTGTATCAATTGCCAGCTCATTGAAAAATGGCGCTTCGAGTGAGCACAAGATTTCTTCCACGAATAAGTCGTCGAGGGACCGCACTCGGTGCTCTTGCCGTCGGACTTGCCGCTGTCAATTGGAGATCGATAGCAGGTCACGTAGGTGCTTGTGGAGATATCCGGACCAGATATTGGAATGCACACCCATTGACCCGGCCTTTCTCGTTACTATCCCTCGCTAAACCTACCATGTCTCTTACGCCGCCACAACCACCACCTTTTTGGAACCACACTGCTGAGGATATCCTGAGGTTGACGAAGGAAGCCATTGAGTATGATCGTGCGGTTCAGGATAAAGTTGGAGGTCTTGATCCTAAGGATTGCACTTTTGAATCAGTGAGTTCTAATATCAAGACATTCCATGACCTGTTGTGACTAAAGAGTGTTTTCTGTCTAGGTATTCGTAAGTCGTTAACAAAGAGCACGTTCAGACGAATCCGCAAATTCATGTTATCTTTTAGTTGACTCTCTCGGATGCGGACACTAAGATTGAGGCTGAAACAGAGCCCCTCGCATTTTACCAGAACGTGTCTCCCACAAAGGAGCTCCGGGACGCCTCGAATGACGCTGAATCTCTGCTTCGCGATTTCGGAGTTGAATCCTCTATGCGTCTGGACGTCTTCAACGCCAAGACGGCTGCTGAAAAGAACATAAAAGCATCAGGTCAATGGGATAAGTTATCCGCCGAGCAGCAGCGTTTGGTGGAAAAAATGGTAACTATCTATTGATTGGAGTTTTTCTTTTGTCTAATCGATTACCCTGGAATGCGATCTTTAGATCTTGGATGGTACTCGGGCTGGTCTTGCCTTGCCAGAGGAAAAGAGGAATGAACTCACAACTCTCAAGAAGGAACTCTCACAAGTCTGTTTGGAATTTAGTGTACGTCGCATATTCCTCTTTGTCGGCCTGAACTTCGATGAAATGATAATGTATTAAGAAAAACTTCAACGAAGAAAATGTAAGTGGATGAGCAATCCGCATTTCTAAAACCACAACTTTGATCAAACCTTTCTGTAGGGTGTCATCAGCTTCACCGAAGAAGAGCTCAAAGGCGTTCCTAAGGATGTCATTTCTGGATACATCAAACGCACAGAGGACGGCAAGGAGATATTCGATATCACATACAAGACCCCAGATATCACTCCAGTGGTGAGTTCTATTCGGCCACCAAATATTGTATGCCTAACGGACTGTGCCACTAATAGTTCAAATTTGCTGAAAACCCCAGAACGCGTCAAAGAGCGCTGGAGGGTTTCGAATCACGACTAGCGATTAATGTACCCCTCCTTGATAAAGCTCTAGAATTACGTCGTCGAATTGCTAGCCTTCTCGGTTATAAAACCTGGTACCGCACTACCTTATTGTTTTCATTTGCGAAGCTAGGAACTAATCAAATCCCAAGGGCGGACTACATCACCGAAGTCAAAATGATCAAAACTGGAAAGGGTATCGAAGACGTGAGTCCCCCGATGATACACAGTTCATCCCGTACCAATTTTTCTCCCAGTTCATCGATGACCTCGAGGCGAAATTACTTCCAGTTGGCATCAAGGACCGCGAGGTTCTGCTTGCCATAAAGAAAAAGGAACATGAGGAGAAAGGCCTTGCCTTTGATGGCGAATTCTACATATGGGACTATCGGTACTATGACCGCAAATACATCGAGGAATCTCTGTCCTTGGATGATAGTATTGTCAAGGAATACTTCCCGGTGTCGGTCGTTGTTCCGACCATCCTAAACATCTATCAAAATCTTCTTGGTGTCCGATTCGAGGAGATTCAAAATGCTTCTACATGGCATCCAGGTACGTTTGTACTCTATTACTTGGAACCTTATACCAGGAAATTTTAATTCCCATATAAAGAGGTACAAGCTTTTGCTGTTTGGGAGAAAGATGCCAAAGACGCATCTGGTTTTGTCGGATATTGCTACCTGGATCTCTTCCCTCGCGGTAATGCAATTTTCCCCGTACATTCGACTCTAGACTGAATCGTCATATGTAGCTGCGAAGTATTCGCATGCTGCTGTATGGGGTCTCCTCGCTGGTTATGATCTTCCACACAATAAACGCCACTATCCGCTGGCTGCGATGGTTGCCAATTTGGCGAAACCTACTCCGGAGAAACCTGCTCTTATGAGACACGACGATGTCGTGACGTTTTTCCATGAGATGGGTCATGTTTTCCATGGTTTGTTGAGCAGAACCAAGTACGCTCGATTCCATGGAACAAAGTAGGCCTGTTTATTGCTCGTCCGCTTTTGCACTTGCCTCATTGAGGCTACTGTCAGTGTTGCGCGTGATTTCGTTGAAGCGCCTTCCCAGATGTTGGAGAACTGGTATGGCTCCCTTCGCATTTATTGATTATTCTTATTTCTTATTTTCTTATCAGGTGTTGGGAACCCAAGGTTCTTCAGCAAATGTCGAGTCACTACCAGACGAAGCAGCCGCTCTCTGCAGAGCTTATTGAGAAAATCATCAAGAGGTAATTACAAATACTATCAGAAAACTCCAAGGCTGGATTGATCTTGTAATTTTTTTCAGTCGCTACGTCAACATCGGTCTATTCTATCTCAGACAACTGTTCTTTGCCAGATTTGACCTCAAAGTACACACAGATCAAGGTAAAAAAGTCTTTACACTGCCGAATTCGGAGTTCAGCAGAATAACTGAGGCGTTGTTACAGTCCCCGAGGACTACACTCTACTCTGGAATACTCTGCGACAAAAGGTTTCACTTGTAAAACACGACAAAGTATGCCCTGGACAAGCCAGCTTTGGACACATCACAGGTGGTTATGATGCCGGTTATTATGGGTAAGAAGGCCCTTCCCCAAAATTTAGCGCAGTATCACGTACTTAAAAACTTGTTGTGAAGATATACCTACTCCCTCGTCTTTGCGGCAGATATGTATGGTGAGATCAACTAACTTACTCCTCTATTTCACACATCTGACATACTCCAACCTGTGCAGATACTGTATTCAAGGCCGACCCTCTTAACCCTACTAGTGGTAAGCTATACCGTGACAAAATCCTGGGTCCTGGTGGAAGTCAGGAGGAGATTGACACCCTGAAGGTGAAGTTACTTTATCCTTGTGATATGATTGATTATATTAAAAATGCCCCATGACATTGTAGGACTTCCTCGGTAGAGAGCCTAACAGTGGTGCATTCCTTAAAGAGCTCTTTGGAACTGTGCCTGTGCATCTTTGATTGAGGATCCTCGGTAGAAAGTGAATCTTTTGTGGATGCAGTGTATGGTGCCGATCACTTACATACCGCTACTCTTGTGCAAACATGCCTGGTCCTCCAAAGGACTTATTTCTCTTGCAGAAACACGTGAGTAGAACATATTACATTGAGGGTGTCTTATTAGCTTCAAAATTGAGCGAGAAATTTGGCGGGTGGTTATATTTTTGACTCTACAGCTGGCGAGAAAAAGGCTGGTTCTTATCCTTCTTGGAGAAACACTTGAGGTTGTATTGACAGGATACTGATATCAGTAAGACTGGCAGAGAGAAATTATGTGTTTGGGATGAACTATGATGTGAACCAAGGCAGTGCTTAAGTGCTTGAAACTTGAATGACTGCTATCTGTTCATCTCACAAGTATTCATCCATCGATTTGAAACAGATCAATGACTCCCAAATCAATTATCGTATCGAATTCCATCCCATTAGAGCTTCAAAAGCGTACACATCGGGCAACATCAACATTATTATCAGCTGTCAGTGTATTGCTGCAATGCCAAGACATCATGGACGGCGCCAATAAATTTCGGAATGGTGTTTACCACTGTAGGCTATGATACAATTAAATTTGAGAAGAATAGGAGGAAATGTACCATGTATCATAGCAGTCCATGCTGCTCTTATCAAAATGAATAAAAAAAAATAACAAATCTGTCTGATAATTAATCACCAGCGACCTTGACTCCAGTAACATCATCATCATCATTCTCATCTTCAGGATCCTCCTCTTCCACCGGATCTCTTTGATCAAAACGGCCATCATCTCTTGATCCGTGTCTGTCGACCCGACGTTGATCATCATCTTTTTGAATCTCCTCTCGCATCACTTGGACATCTTGATCGACTCTGGCAACAACACGGTCGATACCTGCTTCTGCGAGTGAAACGTGGGCACGTCTGGTTGAGAGATGTGCGGATTTTTTGGGGGGTCGTTTGAGTCTACGACGAGCCACCATGACGGGGACGCAACATTTCTGTTATGAATACTTATGTGTTAGTTATTGATCTGTTAAATCTAAGTGTTGAAAAAGGCCTACCTCGATGAGATAGTGGGATGTGGAACCCAGTAGAATGCTGCGCAGGTGACATTGTTAGGTATATCGAAAAAAGACAAAGGAAGCCAACTTACCCATTTAACTGGCCTAATCCCCGAGATCCAACAATAAGCATAGTTGGTTCAATGTGGTCAACGACATCTAGATAAAATTAAAACGATCCTTAAAACAAGGGAACAAAAACCCAATGTACCGAGGAGCATGTGTCTCGAATTCTTTGCATGCCATGCCTGACAAGAGATTCTGACATTCAACTTTGTACGCTGAAGCAGGCCAGTCACTTGTCTGACAAGAATATATGCGAATCCTTGACGCTAAAATTAACATATATTAGAGAACTGATCCAGACGACGGAAGAAGGATGCGAGTCTCACCTCATGTTGATTCCTTATTTTCGTGGTACGATCAGCGGCATTTGGGATAGGTGGATCCACTTATCATGAAATCAGAGGAGGAAAGGACATAAATTTTACAATCGAACCTTTTGATTCACTCTCGACAACATTTACAATCAGCATCTCATCGCCGTCTCTTAAAACGGTTCCAATGCCCCATTCTACTGCATACCGACTCTCTTGGCTCATATCACTTGCAACGACATATTGCCTCTTTCTCCTCGTGCCACGTTTACCTTCAGGATCACCCTGAGTGATCGTGATGGTACATCTATCTCGTTGAAATACAGGTCGAGAAGTTTGTAATGGCAGTGGCTCGTGAGCTTTTACAGATTTGCGCCTGCGTGGATTCCTCTTTCCGCGGGATCCTAACGTGTTGAGAGAGCTAGGAAAGTAAGGTTCAGGCGCAACAATGACATTCACGCCTTCCCCCACAGGATCAGGGTCTTCAATTTCAACTGCAACGGTTGGGTCGACGGCGACAGCAGGGATAAGTGCGTTACGCTCTGTATTGCGCTCTGTAATGATATCAAAAGCGGCTTCATCGCTAGATGACCCATAATCCGTCTCTGCTTCTGTTCCGACGGTCTCGTCGCCGGAGTCGTCGTCCGTAAACGCCGTGCTATGTGAATATGTTGTATTAGGTAAGTCGGCGTCCGACTGTCCAAGAGGGAGAGCTTGGGGTGCGGGGGAAGGTTCGCGAGTGCGAAAACGGCGTAGAGAAAAGGGGGACTGAGATCTAGCACGCGACGTGCTGTGGTTCAAGTCTCCATCCCAGTCGGCAGGAGCTTGACAGACGGATTTGGGACGCTTAGGTTTTTTACCCACAGATCTGCCTCGTTCTTTGTCGTCTACGTAGCTTTCCCGAGTGCTGGTGCGGGAAAGCGAAAGAGACGAGAGGCCACCCATCATGGATGTAAAAGATTTGCCGAACGAGCCAGCATTCTTCGATTGGTCTGGTGATTTGAGAAAGCCCGTACGTTCCGCGGCGTTGGTAATGGGTTGCGACGCTTGGTAGTCAGGAGCCTGAGGAGACTTTAAAGAAAACATCAGTGAGGATGGCCGAGAAGATGATGGGGAACGGTTATCGTGTGTAAGAGTGCGCGACAGCTCAACTGCAGGTCGTGACATGCTGGACGTCGGCACAGTGACGAAGGTGGAGACAACTGGGCTCTCGGAGGTAGAAAGGTCGGTGACATTCATTTCCTTGCCTTCCATTGGTGTGGAAAGGATGGGAAAGACGACCTCTTTGACTTTAGACTCGCTGCCGCTGGTTGATCTCTTGAAACCCGCCAAAGTAAAGCTGGGACCGCCTCCAAGCCATCCGCTGCTGCTGGATGGCCGGCCATTACGACTGACTGAGGAACTACTGGTGGGTCTGCCTGAGCTACTGCCCGGTCTCGGTATAAAAGTAGTCCAACTGCGCCTTTTAGAAGTTGGCGAAGATGGCGGGGGTGTATTTACGACGACATCCATATTGTCATAGAGATGGAAAAAGAAGAAGAGGAAACAGGGAGGCGCCTCACCTGAGATTGTTCTCCAGGTACCTGATGGATAACGAATTAGTACTAGTTGCAAGTCAAAAAATCTTGGCACAACGTACCATGGTTGATGGTGGTGGTCACTTTAAGAGATGCTTATCTCATCTTGCCAAGTCTTTTGATAACAATCTAATGCTGATTATTAAGTTTCTAATGTATCTAGTCTGTTGGCTCAAACGTCTACTCTTCTTCAGGCACATAAACACCTTCTCCAAGCACAATCTTAGGCCGACCTGCCTCCTCTCGAGCCAACCTCTCCGTAAGTAAGCGACCTGCCCTCGCTAACTCGCGATACTTCTCTACAGATGTAGACACCGTCGTGAAGCCCTCTGGTCGGAACGTTCTAGGCACATCATCAAATTCACCCGCTCTCTGATGGAATACGAGGTTCTCCCAATATTTCTCAGCCTCCGCGAATGGCACAGACGACGGAAGAATCAGCGTTCGTTTCTTGCGATTCATCGTATGTTTATAGTCGGACCGAATCTCGCTATCAGGTCGGGATGAAATTCCGATGTTGTAAGTCATCGTCCCTTTATTCCGTACACACATGAGATTCATATTACAAATGAAATATAGTAGACATCTCTTACAATCGTTGTTGGTAGACCTCATAGCGGTGGTTCCTCGTGTAGGCACTGAATCTAGGAAATGTTCCACAGTGACGTTGAGTTTCTTGATGGGCCATTGCTGCTCGTCGCCTGTCCAATCATCAGGTTGGACAAAGACTGTTAAAACTCTACCAGGCATTACTGTCTCGAAAGTGCACCTGACCGACTGACGGATTATCATTCCATTAGTATGTAAAAAAGGCGCAAGGTGGAACAATTCACGAACCTGTTCTGGATAGCAGGCAGCTGCTTCAGGGAGGATAGCCTCAAGCAGTCCAATACATTTGTTGAACACCCTCTCGCCAATACCTTCCTCAGGTCCAAATAGTCGTTCATCCATTTCTAGAAGAGGAATATATTGAAATCCAAAGATCTGTTCCGTGTTATGGTATGCAACCATAACGCCATCCATGTTTCCTATCCTTGCTTGGAAGCTGTTTTACATCATATACCAATTCGAATGAATCAAGTGTTCTACAACGTGTTATCGCCAAGTGAAACTCACCTGTATTTCAAAAAGGCTGAACGAATGAGATCGTAGTATTCTCGTTCGAAGCTTTCCAAATAACCATGCTGGGATTTGATCAAATAACCTGAATTTTCCTGGGTGGGCCAACAATTAACAAATAGTGGGCCAACGAAACAAGGAACTGAGAGACGTTCACACCTCGTAATTCAAAATATCCATTCGGAGACTTATACAAGCACGGGTCTTAATATCAAATACACCTGTACCAGGAAGCCGATGATCCTGACAATCAAGCTGCGAACGCATCACAAAGTTATCTGACTGCATAGTACGACATCAGCATTCATATTAAATGGCGAAGAGTATTGTCTCAAACCTTGGCAAACCGGAATGCCTCTCTTATGAGAGGCCTTTCGTCGTTATCAATTGGGGCGGAGCCTGCCCTGAGGAATGACTTGAATTCCTTTGATGACTTGGTTAAGAAATTCTCAAGAAGAGTTCCCTATATATGGTCGTCAAATTTGTACGATTTCAAACCATCATGCATGACATACCAACCAGGTTAGGATATTCTTGTCTGGGTCATCCCATTCTGTCGAGCGCGAGTCAATAGCATAAACGCCATCCTTATAGTTCAACAACACAGTTGCAGGCATCATCTGCCCCGCCGTAAACCTCGCGGGCTAGATGAAAATGGATAGAATCCCGATGACAGAAAAACAATATCGTTTAAACATACCTGGTTCTTGAAATGCTGGCTTAGTACAGAGAAATCTACTTCCTTGTGTTCCGAAAGGAGGAAATAGACATGGCTAAGCATTCCTGAAAGAGATGACGTGGATCCTGCAAACTTTTTATTTTCTTGCTTTGCTAGCACTCGAAGTTCCTAATAAAGATGTTAGATTTTCTAAAAAAAAATATTAATGACTGGCTGGACTGACTTCGTCGCGAGAGCTTTTGACGAAGCCCGTGAGGCGCTCAAAAGCAAAATCATTGACTTTAGGTATCTTTTCAAGCCATGGGGAGAAGTTATAGATCCCCGAACGCGGGTCTCGTAACCAATGGACACCGGGGCTGCAGATTTTTTTCTGTATATCTGGAAAAAGGTTAAGCCAGAGCAAATGACGTACTTGAACAAAACACGTTCCAACCCATGAGCAAGAGTTGCGACTGGTAGATGTTCTGCCACAGGAGTTAGGTCTACCAAGGCATTCGTCACAGAAGGGATAAGTTTCCCGTCCGACACCACTTTTTGTTCCAAGATGTGAGGGGGGGATGAACGATCTATATCGTCCACGCTAGGTCGTGTGTCGTCTTGTTCAGGTAGGGACGATCTCAGAACTGATAGAGGAAAATTAGTTCATGGCCAATGATACGAATATGCATGTTACCTGTTGTTGCCCAAGGCTCCGACGGCCAAGTGTCTGAGACAAACCCCGAATGTGTCGCCTCAAGGTTTTGGGAAGGTGAGAGTGGCTCGTCTGGAATTGTCGGAGTATCCGACGGTGAGGGAGAGATTTCGTTGTGGGACTCCTGTGTGGATAGGTGTATTTGTTTCTCTGTTTCCTGCTCCACAAGCGCAGCTAATATTTTTGACAGAGAACTAAAGTCCGAATTTTGATAAAGATGAGGAATTTCTTGTTGCTGCCCTTTCCGCGCCTCTTCCCTTGCATCGAGAGCGGATTTAGGCACCACTGCTGGCCGTTTTATTGACATAGTTTTGGCCTCATCTTTCGAAGCCGCTTTTTTGTCTCCTCTTGAGCCCTTCTTCTTTCGTTTCGGTCCTTTGAATGGACTACGTATCAAATCTTCTGACGGGGTTTGGAGCCGGGGTGGTGAGTGTTGCGCAAGTCTCTGGGCGTCAGCTTGTGTCAATGCGTTCAATAGTTTGGCTAAGTGAAGAACATGATCTTCTGGAGACTTGTCAGTTGATGCGGGCGTGTTGGTTGAGGAATGGCGGATGATGCTCGATGAACCCTCCCACAAAAGAGACCGCACAGCGTGTAGACATCGTGAGGAGGCGAGCGACCGTGGCAGAGCACTCCAGACGTTCATCTAAAGCAGCCAACTGCAATTTGAATGAACCAGCAAAATGTAATATGTATAAAAAAAAATCTTGGGTCACGTGTCAGTCGGCGATGATTCAGTGATTTCCATTTTTGGACATTTGTTATATTCGTTAAGTATTCCAGGTCGCGTCCCTCGTCTATGATGCCTGGCTTTCTCACCTCAATATATTACTGGTTCAGCGGGTCAGTCAATTACTCGCCTCTATTGCATGTCGCCGACCGCCTTGTCTAGCCTTTTCTTCTCAAAGCAACTTGAAGTAGCCGTCGTAGGTTTACAGGTTTGGGTTTACTTTCATCGCTTCCATTGGCAACCACTCTTTATCATGTAATAAGGCCTCTGGAAAAACCTCTTTTGTTAACGTCGTCACCTCCGGCCAAGTAAGCACTCTGCAAGAAATCACCCTCGATTCTCTAACCTTTGTTCATGATTAGTGGAGTGAAGATGTGGTACCAACAGTCGCTTTCAATTTCAGGAAGATCAGAAAGGGAAGTGTGACCATGAAGATTTGGGATGTAGCTGGTATGCTTGTTCCCTTCAAGGTTTTTTGTCTTGGCCTTGTATAATGACTGCCCTAAGGTCAACCGAAATTTCGTTCCATGTGGGAGCGATATTGCCATGGCGTAGATGCTGTCGTGTACGAACACCCACACGGTTTTGCTATCCAACTCACTTCTTCTGCCCAGCTATGTTGTAGATTCAGCCGACGTACGTCTGTAATTCTATTTCTTTCAAGCTATCATATGTTTTAACTTATTCAAACCACAGCAAGATAAATTTAATACGGCGCGTTTCGAACTCCACCAACTGTTAAGTCAACCGACTCTAATTAGGGTACCATTACTCGTGGTATGTGGACAGCGCCCACCATGATTTCGCTGCGATTTGGCAATGTCACTACACTCATTTATCCATTCGTGTGGTAGCTTGGCAACAAAAATGACCTCGACGGTCACACAGCAGTTGCAGAACTGATACAAAATCTGTGAGTTTGTTGACTGAAAGACGCAACTTTCAATATCAACTTTGAATATAGGCAACTGGACAAAATCTCAGACCGCGCTGTCTCAGTGAGTAAGATGCCTACCAATTATAGGGTTATCCTGACAAGCGTGTTTACAGTGCTATTCCGTATGGTTTTCTTATTCTCTCCTCTCCCCCTTCTTAATGAATTCTCAGTGTTCAATGAAGAATAAGCACAATCTGTTCGTGCTCCTTCTCTTTGAGATGCGTTCCCCTAATTGACCACGGTCTAAGCGACATTATTCTTCAATGGCTCATGTCACGGAGTCATTAATCCTGTTGCCCTGCTCTCTTCATCTACTTGGGGTCTGAAAAGTCGGATCGGAACAACATACTTCTTAGATCAATGTAATATCCAAACTTAGTAAGAATTTCTATAATTATATCACTTCATCCTTCAGAAAGTAAATGAATCTTGAATAGACGGAGTGTATGTATGGCGATATTACTACTGACTGTATTATCGCCGTTTCGCCATTTGCACCGTCAGATTGTCAATGTACATTTGCAATGTTTCGTTCCCCGATGTCAGCTTATCAACCTCCTTCTGCACTGATTGCACTTTGGCCAACATAGCTGTGTTTACCAGAGTCTTTCAACCACGATCAAGTTGAGTATACGAAGTGCATACCCTTGAGATCCTCTTGTGAAGCCAAGATCTCCCTAAAGTTATGAGATAAAATCCAAAGCAAGACATTTGATAAGGGTGGGACGACTGACTTGATGACTTGCTCCTTTTTCAAAGCCTCTCTGACCAGTCCTAGGTCGCCTCCACCCTCCCGCGGTGAAGTTACGCCCCAGGTCGGACGTTCGTCATTAGAGAAATCGTCGTAAAGCATTTTAGCAGCAAAAGCCAAAGAGAAACTTGCACTGAGCGGACTTTAAAGTCATCACTGACGCGTCCTCTTTTCAGTCGCGTTCACCTGCAAGTGTTCACTGAAATACAAAACCACACCGCACACACGCCAGTTCAGCAATGTCCATACGGGAGTCAGATATCGTGCTCGCTTTCAAAGCTGGAAGGGCTTTCAGAAGAGAAGGTACTAATATCGTAGAGCCGAGCCCAACAAAAGGTGCCATCTACCTCACGAACGGAGACGATGGGCTGCTCCATTTTATCTGGAAAAATCGAACCACCAATACCATAGAAGAGGTCATTTCTGATACATATATTAATTGCACCCTAATAGTCCTAACCTTTTTCTTGATATCCAGGATCTCATCTTATTCCCGTCGGATGCATCTTTTGTCAAAGTTTCTCAATCATCTTCAGGTCGGGTTTATGTCCTCAAATTCTCATCGTCAAACCAGAGGCACTTTGTAAGTTTCAGCATGCCCATACTTAATAATTGTTAGCGTATTAACTCCGTGGCCACAGTTCTGGATGCAGGTACATAACTTACCCATATGCCCGTTCTACCCCGCTAAGAGTCGTACAGGATGCAGACACGAACCGTGATCGTGAATTTTCTGAAAACCTGGACGGCATGCTCCAAGATCCTGATTATGATATCAGATGGAACGTTCCCATAGTATATACGGGGACCTCCCGAGCGCCTGCTCCAACGGCTACTCAACCACCCGCCGCATCAAATGCATCTTCGTGCGTTTTTCTTTGTTGTCTTTTTCGCCGTATTGACCTGAAACCAGGTCGACTGGTCAGACTAACAATCCGACTAATTTTGAAGCAACCCCAGAGCAGCTCGCAACGCTACAAGCCATGCTGAGAAACCTGCGCAATAATGGTGCAGAGCGGGCAGCCGAGGGTTTGTGTCCCTCCCTCGTCCTAACTCGCGTCTTGATGTTAATATTTCTTGCTCCAGATTTGTCCCTCACGGATATACTCACACCCGCAAACCTTCTACCATTATTCAACAGTCACCCGAATTTGGTTCCAACTCTTTTCCCTCACCTACCTCCAGATCTGCCGGTTCCACCTTCTGCCGAAGTTGTACAACGCATCATACAGTGGGTCTCATTTGAAATTTTAACGCTTAGCAATCCGGAATGTAATTTTAATTTTATCGCAGTTCTCCCCAATTTAGAGCAGCCGTGTCCAACTTCGACCAAGCGCTGAGGACGGGTCTTCTTGGTGGGCTTGTCCGATCTCTGGGGCTCCCCGAAGAAGCCGGGACAGGTATCGGACCTTTCCTTCGTGCAATCCAAGAACAGGCCGATAGAGAAAGAAATAATAGTATGGACACAGATTAATGTTGTTGGTATCTTAATGGATCATAATGCGGTGTTGTGATACGAGATGGACGTGAAAATTGTTTTTTGTACTTTAGCACTCTAGCGGTCCCGTCAGCAGTCCGTCAGCACTTTGAGTTTACATGAACGTTCTTTACCCTTTCTGGAATTGGCCAATTTCAGTATGGTGTCTTACAGCCATCATTGATACCCCAGATTCTAGATCGCCTGCTGTACAGAATAGGCTCTCGCAGTCTGCATCTCTCCAGGGAGTATTCACTGCTTTCCACTTTACTGCCCTTGAACGTGGAGCGTCGCCAATTTCCAGGCATAAAGGTCGAGACCGGGCCTCCTCGAGATCCAATCCTTGATTGGGGATTGGGGATTTAGGCATTGCTTAATTTACTATAGTCACATATCCATTCCCATACACATGATCAGTCAGAAGGCGAGCAACTGAAGAGTTTAAACAGAGGTTTAAACTGACGGGGCAGGAACTGAAAGGAGGGTATAAGACGGTCTTCGTCAGTTATACTGTACTATAGAAACATAGGCTTAAAACCGAAATGTAACATACTTTAAGTTCGAAGGAAGCAAAGCATATAGTAAGTATAATATGAACCGGAATGGAAATAAGGACGCTTAGAACTTGTCAGGTTGTTATAGAATAGGAATATGCAAATATAAGGATATATATCTACGTAAGTGTGCACCGCGATGTGTCTAGAAGGAAAGGTTTACTCAATGACTTCCTCAGCATCGCTATGGTCGTCAGCAGCAGCAGCAGCACGACGCTGGTGAGCTCTGACTTTCTTTGCCAGAACATCATCTGACCGACAATCAGACAGTTTGAATGTCTTATTGCATCCAGAAGCTGGACACTTCAGTTCTCGCCCAGGAGACTTTTTGAAATAGTCTCGAATAGCATCCGCCGAGAAACTGTGCTTGCAGACAGAGCTGTGAACAGAAAGTCAGCTCAAGTTGGAGAAAAGTTAGTCAATAGCTTTTACGAAGTTACTGGGTTGACCAAAGGGGTCAAGGTCAAAGGGCAGTTGAAATTCTGCGTGGCGCCACCTATCTCAAGGTCGTCGTCTTCGTCCGAATCATCGCCGTTCTCTGTTTTAAATATCAGTAAAAATCCGCAGTCCAGTCAGAGTAACAGTACCTTTATCAATAAGCCCAGTCATGGGTGGCATAGGTTCGTTAGGGTGCTCCGCTTCCTACATTAAAGGGTTCGTGTAATCTGCGAAGAGAAGGAATTGGATTTGACACACCCAGATAGATGATCTAAACTCGAGGTATTTCGGGTTCTTGGCATATTTCTGACGCGTCGTTTTGCCTGCATAGTCTTCTAATCTGTCTTGCAAACCGGCTTTATATCTTTCGATGACATTATTCTGTTTGCATGAATGAATAAGGCAGAAGTCAAAGTAAAACGCTGATCTCACTATTTGTTCACCTCGGGCGACCTGCTGGTGCAAATCGTCAAGAGTCTGGCTCTGAGCAGTCATTTCAGCTGCAACATCTAAGAATTCGCGCATGATGAGATCTAATTCGTCTACGCTCTGAAATTTTTACGTGAGCGCAAGCTAATTAGACGGCGCGTGAATCTCACCTCTTGATTTGGATCCCCATCGCGTGCTTCAGCCATTGCTGCAGCTACGTCTTTAATGGAGTCCCATTTGTCCCAAGTTTGCCTTTGCATTGACTCCCAGTCCTTTGAGATACCCTTGAGCTTCAACAAATCGGCATGTTGAAGTGGATGGTCCGGGAAGTTATCTACATCAATTCTATCTTCGTCGTCATCGTCATCTGCACCATAATCACTACCCAAATCTTCGTCATCGTCGTCTGCGTCCGCCCTTCGCTTTCCTTTTATTTTTCCATTTGTTTTTTTCTCCAACTTTACTGACATTTTCTGTCGCGGCCGATCATCTTCGCTGACATCGTCTTCGTTGTCATTGGCCTGAGTAGGTCGTGTGTTTTCGATATCGGAAGAATCTCGTCTGCGTGCGGTGAGCTTTTGACGCGAAGAGGTTGCTACAGGCATGTTGTAATGAACAAGTTCCGTTAATTGCAGCCTAATTTGCAGGCATATAGTAGACGCGCTTTGATTGTTTGGCTATCGCCAGAATTATAAATAAATTCCTCATCTGCTCTCTGCCACTGACAGATGTTTGCGGGAATTCGGGCACTGGCTCGGGCCCCCTCGCTATGGGCTCCTTGTATTTCAAGAAATTCTACGCACCATATCCTTGCCCCTGTCATCCAAACCCGCGCTTTTCACCCAACTTTAGCAACTTTCCGCACCGTTAACCAATCCATTCGTGCTAAACGAGTTCCTAAAAAGCAAGTCAAATCAAAATCACCACTCCTGGAGAATAGCCCACAGCGCAAGGGTGTTGTCACTCGTCTGATTATTGCCAAACCCAAGAAGCCTAATTCTGCCAAGCGGAAAGTCGCTCGTGTGAAGCTGACTACTGGCAAGTCCCTCATGGCCTACATTCAAGGAGAGGGCCACAATCTTCAAGAACATAGTGTTGTGTTGGTTAGAGGAGGTCGTACAAAGGATCTTCCCGGTGTTGCGTAAGTCCCCGAAGAAGTCCATTCAGTCGTTATTCTTAAATCTTTTCCCAAGCTATAAACTCGTTCGTGGGGCTCTAGACTTTGGCGGAGTTGTCAATCGCGCTACATCTCGCAGTAGATATGGGTAAGTCGTGCTCTGTGTATTGAGAAGAAGTCTCCTAATGCTCCTCTTTCATCAGTGTTAAGAAACCAAAAAAGAAGTAAACTATACACATATTAATTTCCGTGGTACTGCCAATACCCGCCAAAAGTTCTTAAATCAGAGTCCTACAAATACCCATGATCATTTATCCTAATTTCATCAAGTTTCCTGATTCCCTCATCTTGTCCTCTCTGACTTTTTGTACTCTGACCATTTTCTCGATCTCTGCGTTGAGGGCCCAACACCAAGCATCACGTTCAAGGTTACTTCTCGCTTTAAACACCAGCATCTTGCGTTTAGCCGAGAGGCTTGGGATAGACTTAAGGTTGACTGGCGTCACGGTAGGATCCTGGTCGGCGTTCATCATATGAGGGTAAGGCCGATAACAGATCATGAACAACATATCTTCCTCTCGATCATCTGTCTCCAATCCATCATAATATCTTCTCGGGCAAGGTTCCGCATTAGGCATGTATTGTCCTTTTGGAAGGGTCAGGGCTGCAAAGTATCCTGATATAACATATGCATCCAGTAAACTGATCTTTTTTCGGATGGATGTATACAGAGCAGAGTGGGCGTCGATGCGAAAACGAACAAGGTGGCCAGCAACCAAACAAACTTCGAAAAGTCTGCCAAAAAATTTTCAGCATAGGCTTTCACCCGGCTTACATGACATACTTGTATTGTTTGCGAAGGCCTTCTTTCACATAAATCTTGCCAGCTTTGACAATGGGCTTGCAGCCTTCCAGTACACACCAGTTGTAAAGATTATCCATAGCAGCATAGGGAGCAGATAGGTCTTGGGGCGCTTCAGGAGGATGCTCATCGTCCCGACATAACCGTGTCTGTGGAGTTAAACGGGGTCGACGAGCTTGAGCCAGTTCTATTTCTTGCTTGGCGTCCATCCTATGCCGACTCTTCCAATAAAATATCAAAGCACGGAGACGTTCAATCCACTCAATCGCCACTTGGGATGAGTGAGCCTGCAGAAACAAAATATGGATCAAACTTAGTGTCAACTCCTGGGGATACTTTGAAAACTTACCTCAAATCTGACGACATGACCGGTATTTAACAAAAGTTCGAACGAACGTCTCATCCTTAGTCGCGTTCGATCAGCAGACTTGTGGAGCCCCGAATCTCCACCTTCATCCTCTTCGTCGTCTGCGGTTCTTAGTTCAGAGTTTTCCCATATCCCAAACCAGGACGTATCATCAGTGGTGGCTTCTTTTTGATCATGCGTGTGCGTAGGTACGGCCTGAAGGGCCCGTCGAACAGCGAGGATTGTCCTCAAGTCGCACATCCCCGTCGCTGTCATAATTTGATTTATGCCACGTCGGATCTCTGCATGCCGAAGACCTTGGGGGTCTAATGACTGGCTCGTGAGTGGAGTAAGACCTGGCGGCATAGGTGGAAAAGCCGCGTGAGTGCTTAAAATGAAGAGATTGCCGTCGTGAGTTGTCAGATACAATGGTTGCTTTGCCTGAGAATGCGGTCTAATGCGGTCCAAATAACCCTCGATT
This sequence comes from Phlegmacium glaucopus, assembly GCA_015039465.1. Lineage (NCBI taxonomy): Eukaryota > Fungi > Basidiomycota > Agaricomycetes > Agaricales > Cortinariaceae > Phlegmacium > Phlegmacium glaucopus. The sequence goes on from MU130361.1 coordinate 576,143, forward strand.
GCAGGTGGCTCTTCGAAGCGTCTTCCATTTTTCAGATGTATGTATGTTGGTGCATGTTGGGCCATGCGAATTTCCAATACAGGCTGCCGCAAGGCCTTCTCAAACAGTCAGCCAAAAAAAGCTGTCACCTTAAAGATCACATACCTGCTTGAAAGCCAAGCCGCAAAGAACGGCCCAATCTCTTGGTTCTCCGAAAACATCTGTCTCCAACCATACCCAGTCCAAGTTCGCATCGACACGCCAAGCAAGCTGCAACGACTTGCCCCCATTGATCTCTTTTTCCATGAGAAACTTCCAGTCAGGAACACTTCGAAGAGATTCCACGCAAAGTTTAATCACATTCTCGCGCTTAAACAAGGAGTAAAGACCACCGCCCTCAGTGTCTGCGTCTTCAGGAATGTCGATTGTTACTTTTGTGCTTAAACCGGGATTATGAATGTCCACAGTCCTTGGCATGCGTCCTCCCATGTGCCGCCTAACGCAATTGGGTGAGTGATTGAAAGTTCATTTTTTAGATACATGCGCATACCATAGCTGCCAAATCCAGTCATATGCTCTCGAACGGCTCTTGGGCTTAAATATGAAGATGTTGGTACCTTCTTTGTTACGAATGAAAGACCATAGAGTATTTCCCTCATTTAGCCGTGTCGTTGTGGGTGTGCAAGTAATACAGAACGTCAAGTCAACAAACGAGTACAGCGAAACCTTCGTCTTTGAAGACTTCAGTGGAATGACGTAGGCAAGATATTTGCGTCCAATTGCCCATTCTTTGCCTGGCGTGCGCTGAAATGCGACAAGTGAAGCCATGAATTTAAAATACAAAGGCATAATTCTACTTGAAACTCACATGGTCTCTATAGATTTCAAGACTATCTTTGCGCCAGGCCACAAGAAACTCGCCCCAATCTTCAAATTGAAGGTTTCTTGTGGTTCTATGTATGGAGTCGTCGAAATGTATCAACCCTTCTAGTTTGGAGTAGTTGACGCTCACAAGCATCCTGTCTCTCCATGAAATCAATATGAATGAATATAAAACAAAACAATTGTAGATACCTCGTAGGATAACATCACCCCATCGCACATCACTAGATATAGGACCTTGAGGTGCAAGACTGGCAGCCAAGCTAGTATTAACGTCCGTAGTGCTCTTCGTCCTAGCCAACACTTCCTCATGGGGAACAGGATTAGGTGACGAGAACCCGGGATCTGGATGCTCGGAATATCGCACTGCTTTAGCTTTTCCCTTAGTATTGGATAATGGTTCATTGTCGCTTATGGCGGAAGCTCTCGAGATGTTGGTATCGGATGCTACCTGCCGGTTATTGCTGGGCGAGAGACTCTCGTTTGCCGGCAGCATGACGTCAGAACGATGTGGAGGCAGTAGAGCAGTTCGAGATGTAGTAGGCGTCATTTCGACTGACGGGATTGACTTGAGAGCGTCGCCACCGACCTGGCTTGTGGAAGATGCACCGGTCGAAACAACGTGAAATCGGGATTTATTAGCTTCAAGAGGATTATTTGAGCTTTCGTCGATCTCAGCTCTTGCAGGAATGCAAGGAGCTGATAGATTCACAATATGCTCCTTTCCTTGTAGGACGTTAACACCCATTAGAGTGCCAACCTCAAAGCTTGTACCAAACCATTGATGACCGCCAATGCTTTGAGATTCCTTTTTGCGATGGTGTCTACGAGTCCAGAGTTGTCCCCATTCACTGGACTTCCAACGTTGCACCAGTTCGTCGGTAAGGTGTTGCTCTTGTTCCTCATCCCAATCCTCGGGTTTGCCACCCTCGTGGAGGAAGAAGTGGAAAGCTTGTTCCTTGAGAAGCCGAGAAACTTCTTCAATCTTGTCTGTGTTGTGTATGTTGTCAGAAGGCTGTTGGGTTAACGAAAAGACGCTTCCAATGGTGAGCTGTGAACGTTTATGTTGGGTGGCTTCTGTCTGAGCGATAACTCTTTCGGGCATTGGGCCAATGAATATACGTCTCTGAAGGGTTTCCCCCGTAACTGAGGTCCTGTTGGCCATGGCAGAGTCCTTTGGCGAAGACTGAGGAACTCCGAATTGACCATTTGAGTCCCCCTGATGTCCAAGCTTGGACATGGACGCCAAATGGTGGTGTACCCAGGTACTTTGTAGCAAGTCTACATAAGGAACTGAGTTATATTTATACGACTATGTACAGACAGGAGTAATATTACAAAGCATTATAAGTACGAAATCATGTTTCTATATACTAATATATCTAGAGAGGGGGTGTGGGGGGAAAGGAAAGGCAATCAGGCATAATGAATCAACAATGTCATTATTTGGAAGCGATATTTCGATTTTGCTGCATAATCTCATGCGATTCCTTGACATATTTTTCAGACTCTGACCGGTCAAACCTACGAGTTCAGATAGGGTCAAGAAAAGGTAATACTAGAACTCAGAAACGTAAACTCCACGCACTCGATTTTAACACCCTTGATATGCATATCAGGCTCACGCAGAGCGAAAGGGTTGATGTCAGTGGAAGGGTTGAGATTAGCTAAACTATGATTGACAAATCGGTGAGTCGTTTCATCGGACCTGACTGCGTATAGGACGTCAAGGAGTTTGGCATCCGGGTGTAACCGCCAGTAATCTATAGCAATTTGTGGTGCTGGTAGATCGGACCTAATGTCAGGTGAGTCAATAACGAGGAGCGTTCATTTAGATGAATCAACCAGACCATTCTGGAATCCTACCGGCTTCAAGTTCGGCAATGCATCGTGTACTGTAAAAACAACGAAGTCAGGGCCTAGAGCAGAATCTGAGTTATAAACCCACTAAGTGAAGACGGCCTCTTCTTCCAGATGCCCCACAAAACGATGGCAAGTCCTGGGAGATATCATATAGGATAAAACTTGACGCAAAGCATGAGTCAAAACGATGTATTAAAAAAAAGAACATAATTGAGTTACAGAATAGGTTGTAAAAAACGCCCTGAGCTCCAAGGACGAGGGCGCGAAAGAAAATTGAGGGTTGTCGAAGAGTCATAAATGTCCTATTTGAAACTATCAGAAAATCCGCTGACGTAAAAAAGACAAAAATAACTCGTACATCAAATGCATCCTTTCATTTTCGGCTTCTTCGAGGCATGTGTGAATCCTGACAGAAAAATGAGAATGTTTACGATAAGGAATATTAATACTCCAACACACCATCCACTGTCACGACGCTATGAATGTCATGATCAGAATAGACAGTGATCGTTATTTTTCAATACATACCATTAGTCGCAAACTAGTAAGATGACGTAGTGTAGCAGCCACCATCCCCGGAACCCCTGCGATAGTCTCTAAGAAAAGAATACGCTAAGGCTCAAGATTAAGAACATAGATCCAAAAGGGCATTTCCGAACGGCACTCACCGTAAGCCATTGCTTATCATCAAGGAGATAGCCGGCTTTTCGCAGTTCTGCGATGGTCATTTTGGGATCTGGAGGGCCTTCGACATGCTTGTATCCAGAGACAAAGTCAAAGGTGGTCCGCGCAAGTTTAACCAGTCCGTAAGCGAGTTTATCTGCAATAGTCTTTCTCTCGCGATGCAGAACCTAATAGAATAGGTTATGTTGGACAGATGAAGGAAGATTAAGTTGGGGGGTTAAAGACATACTTCGACGGCTTTGAGTTCATCGGGTTGATATACAGGATGGAAAAGGACCCAGTCTCCGCGGACCATATCTGGAATGGTGCTAACCGCATCATGCTTTGTGAGTACAGAAGTACCAGGCGACGAAGAAGCAGGAAGCTCCTCTGGAGTCAATAGTTAGGGTCATCAAATGAAACGAACAGAGACAAGCCCAAAAGCCAGTAAGACGAATGCCCACGTTTATGTGGAGAAGTAGCTTCTTGATGGCTTTGTTTCGTACTCAATGAGTTGCGGTGAAGTGAGGAGGTCGAGAGCTGCCTATTACGATAGCATATTGGGGTCAAGAATGCCTTGGACCTGGGAAAGGCAGGGGCCCAAAGTTGTAGACGAAACACTGGCGAGGCAGTCTTGATGACAGAGGGAGCAATCATACTGTGAGTTATACAGTTCGCTCTGAAACTTTAAGCAGGCTTTTTACTATGGTCCAGCCTTCCATCCGATTTCTTCCGTGCAAGGTCAGCACTGCCCGTTAGCGCCCGCTTCCCGACGAATATGGTTGATTTTCAATGCCCGCGACACTCGTACCGGCGGTCTACTCAAGGACCCCGGGAGATACCCAGAAAATGCCAGATCTCCTCAATTCGGACAAGATTGGACGAATTTTGGGTAAAAAAAAAAACCTTTTTGAAGCGGGATGTTCTGAAACGTTCAAATCTGAGGTCATCAGGCGTGGGAATTTATTATTTTCCGGACAAAAACCCATTTCCGGGATCTGGTATTGCCAGGGGTCCTTCTACTCGGCGGGCTCCACTTGAAGATACTGAGTGACGCAACAACTTGTCACTTGTGTTTTCATCTTTGGCCCTGCCTGGCCCTGCTTGTCCGGGCTTGAGCAAACAGCGACGGATCTGTAGTCACTGTACATGTAGCGACATTTTGTTTTGGTTTGCTAGAAGCTAAAGAAGGTTACGGTTCTATAATCAACACCGTTTCCTCATGGTTGAATTTTGAGTTATTCAGATATTATTTTTTTATTGGTCATTTATACATTTCTGTCTTTTGAGTTGACAGTGCAGTCAGCTGTACAGCTGTCCGTCTGGCTCTGGCGCAGTAAAATAAACAAACGATCAGCGATGCAATTAATAAAGCCTTAAGTTCTGGAATAATACCTGCGAGGCACATCCCAATTCAATTCTTATCGTCGAATGAAGTTCCATCGAGACAATAGAACACGGGGATTTCAGAACTTTCAGTTAGTGCATAATTCCCTCTTGGCGTATGTGTAGTTCACAACGACGGAACATCATAGCATCCAGACCTGGAACAGCCCGAATATATGGCGTAGAATAGTATCCAAAACGGCTAGTGCAAGGATTGTCCACCGCTAGCTTCGATTGAGTTCATAGGTCCACCTCTTTCGACGGCATGGTCCCGAATGATCGTCGAACAACTTTTTGGTATGAAGGTAGATAGTTTCTTTCCCATTTCCGCCGATAAGATCTAATCGATTTCTCCTTCATATTGGGTAGGAGCCAACCGAGAAACTTTCTCTGATATTGCCATAAGAATGGATACGAACGCACCAAATCGCTGCGCAACTGAAACGAGGCAGCTTGTTTTTGGTCGTCCTATATCTTGTACACAAGCACATGCCAGCAGCATGGGGACAAAATTTTAATGGCGCTTTGGAGCATTCAAGCCAGCAATTGAAAAAAAAAAAGATAAAAAGTCTCGAGAAAATTCGTCTGTAAGCAAGTTATAGAGAGTTATGGCCGGGCTTAGAGAGAAAATAGAGATCGAAGCGAATGCTCCACATGGTACAGATGGGGAGGATAAGATCCTGGCCAGTCCCCTGAGTCCCTGTGTACAGCATCGGCAAACGGCAAGAGGTTGGATAAATTAAATGGACATGCCTGTGGCGGGGGGCCATACATGCGTAAGGCTGGGTCGTAAATGTGGCCCTTTTACGCTGTGAATATTGAGTATGGAATGACTGCAGGATGAGTATGAAGCCGTCCCGGCTGCGATCAAGGAGATCATCTGAATTAGGACGCGACATATCACGCCCCATCAGAAAGAAGGTGACGTGTGAGTAAGAGGCTAAATTTAATTGGGTTATGGATATAGAGGCGGAAGGTGATGCAAGACTTTGAGGGTCGTTCTTACCCAATACCAAACTTTAGGAGGGATCAAAATACTTAGGATGACGAGGGCCAATAGGAGCGTTTGCCTCTGGATTGCAACCCGTATGTAAAGAATTAGAGTTCGTGAATGGGCATTGAAATGATGAGGTCACTGAGGTGGATGCAGATATATAGATACGATCGTAGAACTTTGGGATGTTGGCGTAGATGGACGGAGCCGAATAGATCTGGTCGATATGGAGAAAAAGGGAAAAAAAAGGGGGGGTGGGGAGGGGAAGAGCGATAATCAATGTTGAGAAACGAAGC
>MU130361.1:582305-612906 GCA_015039465.1 Phlegmacium glaucopus
TCAAGAGATACAGGGAAGGGAGGATCCTAAAACATGAGGAAAAAGTTAATTTCCGAGGAGAACACGTGATGATGAGGGCAAGTGTCCTATACTTGGAAGGAATTTTGAATCTTAACTTGTAAACAAGAGGTCAGTGTCCTTATAAGCACCTAGTTCAGTCTATTTCTCTTAAACAATGCACCCTTCTCTCTACAATAGATGTGTTAGTCATTCACCTGTTCTCTCTACATGGTATCACAGCCCGCCTGCTATTCCAATGTATACCCGTGTTCAAGATCATCAGGATTACCCGTCGCCTGCACCCTCAGACCCCCCAGGTCTACATTCAAACCAACAACCAGACCACCATCTTAACCAAAATTCATCCGACCAAATAGACTCTAGCATCGGTCCCACTCGCGTAACGCGGAGACAAGCGTCTCTTAAACAGGGTCTTCTTGTTCGTCGCGTATCTCTCTCAACAAACTACATGAGACCGGAAGATGCCGCCCCTCCGTCGGTATGTACTCGTCCGCCTCGTATTTTATTGACCAACACGTCATTGTATTTACATAGATTCAATCACACGATGCCACAGGGGCCCGCCTTGATTCTCCCGTGACTAGCAGGCATGCTGAGCTTCATGTCGCCTCTCCACACGTGCCCTCTCTCCAATCACCCTACCATCCAAGTACGCCATCGTCCATGGCCTCTCCTTATTCCTCTTTTGAACATGTGCGTCGTTCACGTACGAGGTCCGCAAGTTACTTTGAAGGTCGCCCTCAGTCTCCAGCACTGAGCACGACTTCTGGTATCACCAGCTCTTCTCATACTCTTGACAACTCAACTTCTGCCGAGTCCAGCAAAATCGCTCCTTCTCGTCAGATGGTCAGGGAGAAGCACAAGAAACATCGCCTGCGTGATGTCGATCGCAAAAATATATGTCTATACCACCTCTCCAATCCTAACGCCAGGCAAGAAGACATTGGGGCCTTCTTCGGCGTGGAGCGCAGCACCATCAGTAAAATCCTCAAGGAGAAGGACAGGTGGCTGAATATAAGTGAAGAGGACGAATGCGATCAGAACACCAAACACAGGTAGAATTCCCCCATCCCTAGTCATTTTCAAATTCTAACTCTTTTTTTTGTCTGTCTCAAGGCCTTCAAAATTCCCAGAAGTCGAAGACGAAATGCGGAACTCCCTCCAACAATGGTCAGACGGCGGTGTCAGCATTACGGATCAGCTTATCCGTCAACGCGCGCTCTCAATCGCTAAATCTTTCCATATAACACCCGACAAATTCAAAGGTAGCTCTGGCTGGGTTGAAAATTTCAAGCATAGACACAACATTCGCCGAGGCGAATGGCTCCAAGCCAATAGGGTGCTTCCTCCAGATTATACCATTCACGAGGCTCACTCAAGCGCCGTCCCTCCAACACCTGTTCTTATGACATATGATCAACGAATGCATATGCAAGGATCTGAGTCTCAGTCTTCGAACTGCCTTTTGAAGCCTAGCGAATCGAACGAGGACCAGCAGCACGACCATGCTCGCCTTTCGACTACGCCCGCTCATTGGCCAGAAACGATGGATGTAGCGCAGTCACCCCATCCCACCTCTGCTATGATTGATCCTATCCTCCAAGCGCAAGACCTATTAAGCCCCTTGGAGTCCGATCATCCACCCTCTCACTCGCTCCAAGACATACAACATTCACCAGAAATTCAGCACCACCAGCCCCAGCAATTGCATCATCATCATCATCAACACCATAACGATAACCACCAACATCACGACCACAGCCAACAACACCAGGCAGTCATGTACAATGCCTACGGGCAGCCACTCTGTGGCCCTGGTGTTTCACCACCTCCTACGATTGCCCAGGCCGAGGCAGCGCTCAACCTCTTGATCACCTTCCTCGATACCGACGGCAGAGGAATCATCAAGGGCGATGAACGACAAAAACTCGTTGACATCAGATGTGCCCTCTACCAAGCTGCTAACGGGATACCGACATACCAGCGACTGGCTAATTAAAAAAAAATCCCCACATTATAATCCGCCCCAAGTCGAGACTCTTTTTTTAGCTTCTTTGCTTTGGAAGATAGGGGCAATGTATTTTTTCGGGCCGTCGTTCATTACGAAGTTGCCGTCATCATCATTGTTGCCCCTGACCGTGACCAGCCACAACGAGGCGCCTGACGTCTTACAGGACCCTGACGTCCACATGTTTCATTCCACATGCAATCGCATCCTTGCCTACGTTGAAAATGTTGAACGACTTTGTGAACATTTTTTTGCTTTCTTTCCTCCTTTCCTCCTTTCCTTGTTAATCCTGGTTCTCCGTTCTCTGTTCCATATATCTCTTCTACTCGATCATCATGTTACTCAGTTACTCAGCCGTCATCTCAGCCGTCATTCGAACAATCCAGCAATCCATCAATAGCAAATTTTGTATCATCACTCACTCACTCATTTCACTCATTCATCATACACACGTCCATATATCGACTTTTTTTTTTCACACATGCAAAGGACTTCATATCCATCATCCCTTCATCCAAACCTGCCCATTTCCTCCTGCGCCTTCGCAACTCGCCCTCCCCTCCCACTTTTCCCCGACATTTAGCTTCAAAAAACCACTCTCCACTCATCAATCTCGCTGTACTGTATGTTCTTTACCAGCCGATGATGTTTTTTTTTTGTGTACGGTATACGACCAAATATATGTCATCGATCAATCTTTTTCCTGAAGATGAAAACCAGCTAAAACCACCGACTCGGATAGCCGGTGAAGAAAAAACACATGTTTACCAATTCGACGAGGTTTTTGTGGGATTCGTCTAGCCTCACCATGCTGCCCTAATTTCGAGTGCAAATCTTGATTTTGTTTCTTTTGGCTCGGCGAAGCCCGTTATCATGGCCATGTCTCTGGATAAGGCACAAGAAACTTTGCAAGTCATGAATTTCCGCAGACATGAATGATATCTTAGAGAGAAAAAAAACTGTACGAAAAGTACCAACAAAATCGATCGCGAGAGAGAAAAGAGGGGTGCGCGTACCCATCGATGATTTTTTGTTGGTGGGACATACGTACAGATATAGTCTACGGACTTTCCGACGATCTATTATTGTATGTGCGAGGAAATGATTTTTCTGTCTACAAGGCTAGTCCGTCCAACCCAGCACGTAAATAGAGAAGCAAGGGAGAGTCGCGGAAGAAAGATAATCAAGACCAATTTAAAAGATAACAAAATTGGACACTCTGGAGTAACACTGACCCGAACCCCGTATGTAAGGAGCGAAAAGAAGTACAACAGAAAACAAGAACTAATAAACAAGAGCTGAAAACATTTAAAAGATCAAAGGGTACACACAACAACAAAAAAATACATGAAATACAAAAATCATTTTCTTTTTATTGTCCATAAATCGTAGGTTTCGAGAACGTGCCTGAGGCCGCGAAATGCTGATCGATTTCGAATATGAGAATAGATAGAAAGCAGATCAAAAGAACGTTACATGAGATGAACCATTCGTTCGATGCATCTGGGTATCGACCACCATCCCTGTATTGCTTTGAACAGAAGGTGATGACACGGGCGCAACGCGTGGAATGATAGAAGCCATATGATTCAATTCCAAGTCTCCGTAGCGAACACGTTGGAAGAGGCGGCTCATCTCGTGAGCCTGATCACCAGCTTCTTCATAAGCATAGCTATATTGCTCGAGCCCAGCAATACAATTTGACACTTCCGGACGTCCAAGCCGAGCAAGCAATGTTCCAGCAAGAATACAACTGATGTGCATAACAGCTGGGTCGAGACGCTATTCCGAAAAAAGGTGAGTCATTTATTGACTGGCCATGGACCCAACGCCAGTTGTTGACTCACGAGGTAACCATTTGAAGTCAAAACACCTGCAAGGCCAGCGATGCGCAAAGCACCATGCAAAGCCTCGTCCGCTACTTTGCGTTTGACCGCGTCGATCTCTGCGAGGCTGTGAGGATGGGTGATTCCAGAATTCAACTCTTTAATTCCAAAGTCGTCCAGTGCGGAGAACAAGATGATCCACATGACATGATACGTCGCGTCACTTGCGCACGAAGAGACAGCCTACATGAGGTTTTTGCAGAAGCAGAAGCTTGACGTCAGTTTTACATCTATAACTGGGGTGACAAAACAAAACCTACAGAAACAAAGTCCCATTCACCCTCGAAATTACTTGGAACCCCAACCAGGTTCAAGTACTCGTCTCTCCATTCAGTGAGTGCATGAGCGAACGTGCACAGAGTATCAAATGAAACCCCATCTGAATCGGTTACAGGTCTCCATAATTGTCGCGACATCTGACGGGCAGTCCGGGCCAGTGAATGTGCAGCTCGATAGTAACCCTATGAACCAAAATAGTTTCTCATCTTCCCGTTAGATAGGATCATGACATACCAGAAACTACATATAGCACAGAGGAATTAATAAACAACTAAGCCGAATAACTAAGCTTAGAACACACCTCCAATTGTTCCCTTGGCGAGGGTACAGGCGTCTGAGAGTCCACCATATCGGGATTAATGGGATCAACCGTGTAAAAATCGATATCATAATCATCGTCGTCCAGGATAGGTTTCCTTCGATAGTACGCAGAAGCGTAGGCATCGCAGATGCATGTCATCCACCAAGCAAAGATCATGGTCCCACGACTCTCTGGGTCTTGTATATTTGCCATCACAGACTTGTGATTGATCTACGATATATGTTATAGTTCAAGTTTTTAATCTTCATTGGGTAGACCATAGAGTAGATATAAAATAAAACTTCACATACCCCGAGATCAAGCAAATGTCGCGTGGCTGAGGTCAACCAGAAACCGTGGAAACCTGGACGACATTTTAGGTATGAAACGTCAATCAATCAGACTTCACCCACCGTTGGTGTCATCTGGATTTTCTGTAACGTGGCTGAGATCAACGAATACTATTACGGAACTGAGGGATCAACTGACGATTTTGTAATGGTTCAATCAGTAATGCGATAACAACATGGTCGGATGTGGGGACGCGATGGACTTTCAAAGCTTCGGCGAGGTCTCGTGCACGGTCGATAAGAGTCTTGGCCAACAAACTCTGCCCACCGGGACGCTGTCGATCTGCTACCAGTAAAGGATGCTCAGAGAACTTTGTTCCCCATGCAAGGACTGTTGCCACCAAAGCGGGATGTAGTGGGGGGGCGTTAGTGGGGGGCGCTGATGGTTGCAATTGAAGACGATTTCGGAACTGTTCGGGATTAAGGAGGGGAAGACGAGTATGGACTATTTGAAAGAAGACTTCTACCAGATCCTGGGCGAACCTGTGATGGGTCGATAAGACATGTGTCAGATGAACAAGCAGTGCTAAAACGAGAGAGGCTACGGACAGTCAGCCCCTTGGTGGGATGGACATTGGACAAGTGGAACACTAACCGGAAGTGGATGAAGTAAATCCTCGGAGGGAGCTGATCGCAGCGATTTAAGTTGTAAGATGATGGACGTACTCTGCTCTAAAATGCTCATCGTCCAGCTTCGAGGCTAGCTCGCCCCAAGGATCATACGGTGATTTGGTATGGCCATCAGGGAACACTCTGACGTTGCCGCTGGAACCGTAATTTAACATTAAGAAAGCAAAAAGAGACAAAAAGTTCAACCTGGATGGATCTGGCGGTGCAAAGACGAAACATAGAACTTCACGTGTGGGGGTAGAAATGGTTATGGGCGGACAAAAACCGTATCGTACCATTAGAGGCAAAATATGAGGAATTGAGGTTGTTGGAGATGCAGGGGATGCAGGGGATGCAGGGGATTCGACGATAGGAGAGGCACTAAGGTAAAAATGTAAAGAATGCATCATCTATAGGGTGCTGGCCAACATACTATTTCGGTGCCGATGCCGGCGAGACAGGAGATTGAGTACTACTTTCAGTGGTCAATATTTGCAACAACGACCGAGAAAATGGCACGAAAAGATAGCAACCGCACCGAGACGGCTCCGACGAGAATGATAATTGGACATGCTGAAAACTTACTTTAAATTTGCAGAGCTGAGATTCCTTTGTCTTCTACTAACAGCAGTACTACGCTTCTTTTCACTTGTAGCTTGCTGAACAAAATGTCTAGTAGATGGGTGAGTGGGTTACATCGGCAGGATACCCGACGGAGACATACGTGCAAGGGTAGTTTTTGGATAAACAGTGCTGTCGCGATCAATTAGAGACAGTAACTAACGGATAGAGTAGGATGAGAATGTACCTGACACTGTCACCAGAATTGCGATGAGCAGGTGAGAGATAGGGCATCAAGTAAGAAGTACCTTGTCGTGACCAGGTAATCTATTGCACTTTACTTTGCGCGATCTGCAGAGAAATTGTACCCAAGTCAAAGAAAATCAAGAAGAGCTCTAGCGGACCTGCAGGCATCACAAGCGGTATTTTGTTTTCTTGGTGGCGGAAGTGTTTTGGCTAGTTCGTGGATCTGGTTCTGCATGGACGGGGTTGGTAACAGAAGACCTACAGACGATGAGTAGAACGAAAGTAGGAGCGATCTGAAACTGACTTTGCTGTTGGGATGAGCTGGGGGACATCATATTATTGTGTGAATGCTGCATGGATGAAGGGGAACTGTATTAGATTCAGAACGGGTATATATAGGACCCAATGGACCAAGCCAAGCATTCGCAAAGCAGATATAATAATCCCGGTAATTATGTAATATTTCCCACACTGAATATCGGTACCGAACTTCGTGACTAATTTTCGCTGTCACACCCGCCTTTGATCTCACACAATGGTTAAAGTCGAAATCGTCGAGGAGAAGGACTCAAGCGCCTCTCCTTATGCCTCATCCTCATCCTCAAGGCACTCCAGCTCAGAGTCACTTTCATCAGTAGACTCAGAACCATCCATTGACGAGTCATTCTTCGACCGCGTCGTCGCTCTCAAAGATATCGTCCCACCCACCACAAGACACAACATTGCCACCACATTCGCACAGACAGCCTCATATGTCAAACGTGGTTCTAAAATTATTGGAAACATTGTCTGGGTAGTCACCACCTCGGCACTGCTCGTGGCTTTGCCACTAAGTCTAATTCTCGAAGACGAAAACAAAGTCATGGCACAAGAGAAGGAAATGCTTGAACAGCAACAAGGTGCACAACAGGTTTGTCTCGGCACCCCATCTCCATCTCCGTCCTTTTTCTCATTACTTAAATTTTGTTCTCTAGATGCTTACTCCATCTTCCTATGGTCAACCCGGCTCCAGTCCGCAGGGTCAACCAAAAGCACTGATTCCTCCCGGTTTTTGAGATTAGAGTTGTTCTAGCGCACTATATTATGGCCTCATGTTTTTAATTCGTTTCTCATGACTGCCATAAGCAAAAATCATCACTGCTCAGTTTGACGTATCCACGTGTGCCTCAACTACGTGTGTGAGGACTACCTTTTTTTGCCTGCTGCGCACTGTCTGGACATATCCTTGTGGGGAATCGCAATGAATTTTATATTCTATTATTGAGAAATAAATATCGTTCCCCACTAGTACTCTTCAACCTGTTGAAATGATAATATCAACATCGGAGAAGTTCATGGATCGTGTAAGCGGACTTACAACGACTGGGTTTGGACGAGGCGGGAGCACAGTTGGTCGCACATAATTCTCTCTATTCTTGGATTAGAATCTCCAGACAAAAGAAAGAAAGACGACATACGCGGAACGATAGCGACGGAGGTATTTGATGGCATGAGACTCTATTTCGGAAGGTTCAACACCTACCACATCCCAATCACCAGCAACATCGATATCATCGATGTATCTTCTCTTTACCTCATCAGGGCTCAGCGCCGGCCACCACACATTCTGGCTTAATTTAGCCAGAATGTTCGCGACTGCTTTTGGCAAGACGGGCGCTCGCGAAAGCGGCTGGAGTGTTACAGATGAAATGAGGTCTAGGAGGTATTCGTATGTAAGCGTGGACGGTCCAGGAAGGTTAAGAGTTCTGGAGAGCTGAGGCCGCGATGTCAAGTTGACTAGTGCCTGTGCAATGTCTATTACCTATGGTCCAGCGGTGGCTTTTAATATCATTTTAATGATCTGATATGAAACAATAGCACCCACGTGAACAGGCCTTATTTTTGTTTGACTGTGGTTAAGCTTCCACCAAATTGGCCATACTATACAGTTGTTAATTCCGCAGAACATTAGAAGATATTATAGCTTCGTACCTGCCATATTGTTTAGCAATTTGTCTTCATATCCAAACATTGTTGCTGGCCTAATTATCGTAGCTGTCGGGAAAGCCGCTTTCACCAGTTCCTCGCCTTCAGCTTTGGCCCTGTAAAGTTCAGACGAGGACTTTGCCGAGGCATTCAGATGGGAAATCTGATAAAACTGCGAAACACCGGATTGGGCTGCGATCTTGGCTATCCTTTCTGCTCCAACAGCATTGGCCGACCTAATGTCGAAATTCCTGCATGGAAACGACAGCTTCAGTCAAAAAGGAAAGAGAAGCGAGAGAAGCGGCGCGTACTTGGTCGCAAAGTCCCTTCCAGTAAGGTTGAAGACAATATCTGAATGACGTAGGCATTCCGCTATTGATTTTTCATTCCGTAGATCCCATTCCTTTTCCCAAGAACTTTAAATAAGAAAAAACCTCAGAGTGCCGATAATGAACCCACCATACGGACGATTTGTCCAAGGTCTCCCATAGGTTTAAAAATTCGCGCTTCATCTTCATCTCGATACGGAACAATGACCTGGGTTCCCATTTTTCCTAGCAATAATTCAGCGTATGCAATTTACAATCCTAAAGGCTTGGACATACCAAGTTTTGAAACTATGTAGCGTCCCAAAAACCCTGTACATCCAAACACTGTGACGGTCAGTCCAGCGACTGCACTGTAGCCGGGAGGTCCATAGGATACTACAGGTTTGCTGCTTGGAAGAATGGCGATATCGTGGTAGGCTCGCTGTAAATTATATTCAGTAGAGGTAAATTGTCGGTTCACGAACATCGCAGTATTACTTTTCCAACCTTGAGTGCATGCTGCAAGCGCACCATGTTGGAGGTTGTAACCGACATCCGTCGCCTTGCTAGTGCTTTGAAGTTGGTTGTTGCCCACGGTTCGGCGTATGGCGGGACCTCTCGGATGTTCACAGGTCCACGTGATTCTACTCAGATTATTGATGTGCAGTGCGCACTGCCGCAAACACAACTCAACTAGCACCCAGCCTCCACACCTTTGCAACAACCATCATTATAACTAATCAAGTATGGTTCAAGGGAAAACAAAAGGCCTCCAAAGCAAGGCGTCTAGCAGTCGACACGCAGCGAAGTCTGCCGCTAACACAAAAAAGGGAAAGAGGACTGTTGCGCCTAAAAAAACCATCTTGATAAAACAGGCGGCCTTGCAGAAGGTCCATCGGGCATCGTCCTCTTTTCCGGAAAGCCTTTCTGACCAAATTTATCCAAATAGGATTTAACAGCCAAAATCAACAAGTCTATCGAACGGCAGATGGTATCCGCCGCATCTGCAGGCAAGTTGACTATCATGAAAAATTCAATTCCTGAAGGGTGAGCCTGTCGTATCTTTTTAAAGAAGCCGTATATGACTTATTTACTGGACGATTCCTTCGCACTTTGGTTTAGCTCGTCGTCTTCAAAATCCCAGATTAAACCTGGGAAATGAATCTTCATGACATCCCAAATTATTTAATAAACGTGTATCAGCTAATATGATGGTTTGGGAACATGCTTCCATAAATATTTGTCATTTTCTTAATTTATTGACTACTTTTAGATAACGTAACTGGTTTTTGGCTTAAGACCTTATCGATTCTTTGGGCGCGATCGGATGCCGCAAGGCATCGTCCTGTAATGCTCTATCCTGCCGGAGGCTGGCTGCAAATGAGTGTTTACTCTGCTTCCGTCGTTAGACATCATTGCCATACCTCGTGTTTTTCACTCGTCGGAAATGTGGAAATGAAAATTGCATAAGCTCCATTCATTTCACTCTTCCTTTGTTACAGATTTGGAGGCCGGCCGTATCCGACGAGGTTTCAAGTCATCTC
Organism: Phlegmacium glaucopus; assembly: GCA_015039465.1. Classification (NCBI taxonomy): domain Eukaryota; kingdom Fungi; phylum Basidiomycota; class Agaricomycetes; order Agaricales; family Cortinariaceae; genus Phlegmacium; species Phlegmacium glaucopus. The sequence goes on from MU130361.1 coordinate 592,384, forward strand.
TATCAATGCTTCACGCTCTCCAAGCCCTGGAGATCATTTTTATCGCGACATCTGTCATGGAGACCTTTCATTTAGATTTTCTACCAAGACTCTCTAGTGACATTCTTGGCTAGATCCACCATAACCGAACAAGACGCTTCAAGGTTGGTGGATTAAAGAGGTGAGTCAATTCAAAGACCTGTAGGTATCGCATCTGCAGACCCCAATCACTGGTTCTCAGATCTCTCGACTCAAGGTCATGACTTTTTGTGCTATACCTGATCAGGAGTTTGAGGCAATTTTAGTACACCTGGATTCATGGGGATCTGTATGGGTTGCCCGTAGCCACAACCCAACAGGTAAAAGTAAATTACTTGTAAAAAGTAGTTGGTAAGAAACAAACACTTTTTTACCCAACCTAGTATATAAAAAGGCCTCTAAGTGCGGTTTTCGGCAGAGGTACACAGGTCACGTGACTATTACCAACCGTATATACTTAAAACTTCTTTGTTTTCTAGCCCTCCGTCAGCCCTTGTGTTAGGGAGCTTAGTATGCCAGTGATAAAAATATTTTTTCCTCAAAAGTCTGCCCAATCTTCTAAGTTCTTGCTCACAGTTTGGCATCAGAGTTCAAACTCACATACTCTTAGACTGTTAAGTATATGTCAATGATAATATGAAGAGGTAATTCTGTGTCCTTAGTGTTGAGAAATCCCATTGGCAAGCCATATTAGGAGTTTAAAATCAACTACCGCACCTTATCTATTTTTATCCCTCACTCTACAACGAAGTCCCGAGAGTTCCGTTATTCCATAGTCTCTCTAACAGACTGCGATATCGGATATATGTGATTATATGAAGTCTGTTAATTACCACGCCCTCCGAACCGCGTCAGAAATTCCTATGTTAATTTGTAATCTTCGGACTTTGAGATTTCAGTCACGCCCACTTAATGTGATGAGGGGCAGGATTTTGGAGAGAATTTTTTTAACGAAGTCTTAATAAGTGTCATTGAAATATGAAGAGACGGCGATGTCATGAAGAGTTAGGCAAATGGGCGTGCACTCAGCACTGTGCATCAAGGCCGACAACCATGTGAGGTGCGTTTGCTCTCTAACCCCCTGGAGTGAAATCAACCACAAGATCTCCTCCCATCAACGTAAATTTTTTACCTTATATTCCCTGAGCTAAATAGGTACATTTTTCCTCCAAGAAATAGAGAAAGACCCTCGTCGTCGCGTCCACTCGACGCGACGATAATTGAAACTCCAAACTTTACATAAGCCTGTTGAGTAAGGTAGAGTTGAGGCAAAGTTGAGGTAGAGATAATATTACTTGGTACTCTATGTTAGTACTCGGCTCCAAAATGACTGAGTTCTATTTTTCTATGTTTTACATAGCTGTTTTCAATGAAATGTAAAAATCAGGTTCCTATACAAACAAAGAAATTTTGACAGAGACATATTGCGAGTGAAATAAATGATTAGATCAATGATTGTATTTGTCATACAAACCTTAAATTTCGCAGGTGAAATCGTCTAACATGAACTTTTTTTTTGTTGGTAAATCCCGAACGACGGCTGGATAGGAACCGTTAAAAGCGTATTACACTTGATAATACTTAAAAGTACCTTGCAGCGACCCGAATTTATTCATTATGTCACATGATAAAAATTATAAAATGCGTGGGAACTCCTTTTGAAAATGAAAGGCAGTGATCACTGTATGTGTTGATAGGCTCTGAACTTGCAGTATCGAAGCTGACCGTGTCGATATCAGAATGCCACGGAGACGGACTGCCAAGGGACGCGAAAGCGGTTCCAAATCTCAATCTAAATCTTTCCATAAGTCTGACGGAAAATTAAAGAAATGGAATACCATTTCGGATATCCCAATGGACGAAGAAGATCAATGTGCGTCTTATATTTCTCTCCTTCGACTTGAATTCCAATTGATTTCGCCGTATAGTCCACACGTCGAAAGATAAAATATTACTGGATGGAGACCATAATGACGATGATGACGGCGACGACGACGAAGTCTTCGCTTTAAAGGGAATAGATGATGATTCAGAAGAGGATGAAGAGATTTATAAGGATGAAGACGATGAAGTACCAGACGACGAAGTAGAAATAGAAACGAAAGGCCCCACCACCAAAAAAAAGTCAAAACGCTCCAAAAAAGCCAAAGGGAAGACCGCAGAGTCGTCTGAGGAGGAGGAGGAAGAGGAAGAGGAAGAAGGTTGGGGTCGCGGGAGGGCTGCCTATTATTCCTCGAATGCGGACCAACTGGAATCCGACGATGAGGAAGGAAACGAACTCGAAGAGCAGGAAGCTAAACGACTTCAGGCCGCAATACGCAAAGAGATGACAGATGACGACTTCGGGCTAAATGACAATCCGGAAGTCATCCGGAAAGATGTTATGGAGTATGGGCGCTATTCTCTTTATTGTTCCGTCACTGACTTCTGGAAAGCGATATCGTAGAGAGCACAACTTCGGTGCTTCCTTCATTACCTACAGATAAAAAAGGCCTTCTCCGTCATCTAGAGAAAACAAGTCCGGAGTCTCTAGCATTAGCTCGGGATTGGGACGAAACGGCACGAAACCTGCAAAGAACCCGGGAAAGGATATCAAAGTGAGTAGCACATATTTATTTACTTCATATCCTTGCTCATTAATACAGGATCGAGGCTGAGGATGCCGACGCCCTCCACCTTGGGATGGTTCATCTACATTACCGTATGTCATAAAGTTTTGCATTACACGTAGTGCCTTACCGCTTGAACTACAGAAACCCTACTATCTTATAGTACCATGTTAGCCTTTTATCTCCATCTACGTTCAAGCGCAAAATACGCTCAGCGGCCCTCGCTCTTACAATCCCATCCTATTCTTCAACGTCTACTGACTTTAAAACAGTCTCTTGCGACCTTGGAAGACCTTGATTTCGCGGGTTCTGATTCTAATTCTGAAGACGATGAGGATGAATATGACGGATCTATGGCTATGGACGACATCCTGGCGGATGGAGAACAAGTCTGGAGGATTGACAGTACGGGGAGATTAGAGCCGAATGAACTCGCAGAGCTTCTCGATGATGCGAAGTTATCATCAGCCAAAAAACCCGAAAAGAGCACCCGGGAGCCGCCCAAAAAGAAACGGAAAACTGCCCAAGACCGTCCGCAACCTGTTGCCCCTATATTCGATTTGGTCGAACCGCAGTTTGTGTCTTCGAAAAGCTCATCATCTCATGAGCCCCACGCCAATGATGCAGATCCCTATGGCGAGATGACAGTTCTTCATTCCGCTGATCTTGCGGATAAGAGCGCTAGGAAGAAGACTCTTCGTTTCCATACATCCAAGATTGACAGCGCAAGCGCTCGACGTCAAGGAGCGAGAAATCAAGCGGCTGGAGGCGACGATGACCTTCCTTATCGTCAAAGGAAGAAGGAAAGGGATGCCCAGTTGGTGAAGGAAGTTGCTAAGAAGTTGAATAATCAAGGGGGAGAGGATTTGAACGATGAAGACCCGCAGCCGCGAGTAGGCGAGAAGCGCTTAAGACAGGATGAGGCAGACGCAGACGAGAGCCCGGATGAGTACTATGAGCTCGTCAAAAAGAAGTCCAAGGAGAAGAAGGAGAAGAAAAAGGCTGAATATGAAGAAGCCAACGGACGAGTCCGGTATGTTTTGGCCTATGCCTCTGTTACCCCTTTGCCTGATTATTTCCATGCAGGATTGATCTGGAGGAAGATGGAAACGAAGGCCCCCGTTCACTCACACGAGCAATCTTGAAGAACAAAGGCCTAACGCCTCATCGACCAAAGAGTGTTCGCAATCCTAGAGTTAAGAAAAGAATGAGATACGAAAAGGCTAAGAAGACAGTTTCTTCACAGAAAGCCATTTACAAAGGTGGATTGTCACAAAGTGGTGGAAAGTATGAAGGCGAGAAGTCAGGTATCTCCAAGGTAGTCAAGAGCGTTCGGCTGGGGTGATAGTGCCTCTATTCTTCTCATGGCCCTACGCCTTGGATTTAATAACATTTGACCATTTCAACGCGAAAAACGACATTCCCTCCCGAAGTGAGTGATGCCTTAGACACCGCTGGACGTCTCGTTATTTTATTTTGTTGAAGACAGTTTTCGGGATTAATCAATAGATATGTCAATAGGTGACGCCTACTCATTACCACTTGCCTCTACGCATCGCCTGTTTTGCATGTAAGGTATTCCTACCTTTGGCACCCCTCACAGATTGCAAATCCTCAAACTTCTTCTTGGCATAGCGCTTAGCTTCCGCATCGTCGATTAGCTCATCTACGAGAGTCCGTTTCCGATTCGCCCGAGTAAGGTTATCGCTGCTCGCTGTCCCGAAAGGTGTTGTAGAAGGAAGTATGGTACCAATCTTAAGTGTTGGAATTTTCAATTGCCAAGTCTTTTCACGAAATAGAAGACATACTGCAAAAAATTTCGGTAGGCCCTTGATCCCTTTCCCTTCTCCTTCATCTTTTTTGTAGAATCGTTTTGAATCTAGTTGATTTCGCAATCGAAGTGCCTCTACTTCACGGTACAGCCGGGGCAGGTCTGCCTCAGACGGAGCTGGGAGGTCGAACCAGTCAGGACCAGATGTGATGTGTTTAAGCTGTAAAAAAGAAGTTTGAATGCAGGTGAAAACGCTTTGGAAAAATTGGCGCACCTCTTTCTTTTGCCTTTTGGTGAGAGGTTTTCCTGAGTTCGTTAGCTCAGGAGGGGATATGGGAGGCGCAGGAATGGAACGAGAAGCTGCTGCCGCCAATGCAAGTTCAACATCAGGATCTCGAATGGAGGTTGGACCGTCAAATCGGGTCTTTCCCAGTCGAATATAAGGTGGAGGGAGCTTCCCTGGGTCTAACAGAGGCAGAGGGCTAGGTGGTAATTATAAACTAATAGATTATCATTGAATGTCGTGAGCGTCTTACAGTTCAGTTTCATCAGGAAGTGTGATGACCTCCTCCTCCTCCTGTGTTGATTGTATCGTCTCCGCAGTTTTTTGCTTGAGATTTTCTTCTAAAATAGAGGCGAGGTAGGCTCGAATCCTTTTCTTTTCTTCGTCCTCAGAAGAAGATCCCGAGTCCGAGTCCGAGTCCGAGGTAGATGAGTCGGACTCTGAGTCGGAACCTTCAGAACTTTGCTCTTCGTCTGTCAAATCTACCATTGAGTACCGACTTATACGCGATTTATAACTGTACCTATGGCCTTTCCTTTCCCCTTTCCTGTAGCGAGAACGGTTGACATTTGCGCGTGAAGTGCAAGAGAGAGCCCCGGCTTACCGAAAAAGGACATTTGTGATCGGACTGCTTTTCCATCTCACTCAATGCAGCGTTTTACCAGAACTATACCCCGTCTACAACGATGCCCAACGGCGGCATCAATAAGATTCAACCACTCACAAGTACCGCCTTCTACTTCTCCGTCCGATCTTCATGGCCGGACTACATCATTTGGTTTTAGAGGATGCGAAGGAATCATTGGTTAAAAATGTTTTCGATTCGGTTGCCTCGAAATATGATCTCATGAACGATGCAACGTCCTTTGGCGTTCATAGGTTATGGAAAGACGTGTTCGTGTCAACATTGCGACCAGGCAGGAAGGCACCTATGAAGTGCATCGATGTAGCTGGAGGGACTGGCGACATTGCTCAAAGAAGGCCTCCGAAGGTTTAAAGAGACAATGTACCATAACAGTAAGCGACTTCACATTTTTATTTCTTACAATACTCTGACAATCAGACAGCACCACAAATTTCCTTTCATGAGGCCAATGCACAAGATCTAGGTTCTGAAATTTTCAAGGACAATTCCTACGACCTTTATACCATTGCTTTCGGAATACGGAATTGTACATCAATTCCAGCTGTTCTGAAAGAAGCCCATCGCGTATTGAAACCTGGAGGCACCTTTGCATGTCTAGAATTCAGCAGAGTTAATAACCCACTGCTCAGCACGTTCGTTTAATCTTTATCTTGTCAATGTGTTCGCTGCTTACCAAGTGTCCATCAGGTTATATGATCAATACTCATTTACAGTCATCCCTCTTCTGGGTACTATATTGGCAGGTGATCGCGACTCGTACCAATATCTTGTCGAGTCAATCCGGAAGTTCCCTCCTCAGCCAACATTTGCTCAGATGATTAGGGATGCAGGGTTTGCGACCGGTAAAGACGTAGATGGGGCTGCTTGGATGGATTTATGGGGAGGTATTGCCTCTATACATACTGGTGTAAAGTTGTAGAGTTTAAGCCCATATGACTCTGCAGTATCATAATGATCTCTGAGATACTCCTCAAGTTGTCGTTGAACCCGAGGTGGAAATAGTCATAAATATTAAACGGGAATCAGTCCATCACCCGGCACAACCAAACAAACGCAGCCGAGAGAGCAGTCCACTCTCAGGCTTGCCCTCCATAGTACTTGGATTACTATAATTGGACATTGCAGGCCCAAATTTGGCCGAACGCATCCCCAGTGGTTGCGTGTCCCCACAAGTTTATCACATGGCGGATGTCCGAGTCCTTTGTTGAATCCGATTGTCCTCAAACGACCTCAATTTATATTGCCATGAGCACTGGCATTCTGCAGACAAGCAAGGGAGATAGACTTACCACTGGCACTTCGCTTTCTCCAAAATCGAGAAAGTTGATGAGTGGGGCTTAGATGCTATTATCCGCGATCACAGCAATAAAGTGTTGTAGTTACGTCGACCACACTACCGAACATCCTCGTGATACTACTTATACCACCTGGTACCTTCAGTCATTATTTTTATGTCTATTCATTTTATCTTCATAAGCTTCTATTCTTTTATTAGCTACTAAACCCCTATCCTCATTACTGCGCAATCCACATAGTCGTACCAACACACCTCAGTGTTTTACCACCACTGAGGTGTAAGTCCCTACATTATTTTTATTATATTTCTTTTACTCATTCATAGTAGTATTACCTTTATTCTCGTTCTAGCCTCTAGGTACTACTAGTCAATTATAGTGTTTTACCACCACTGAGGTTATTACCTTTATTCTCATTCTAGTTCCTGGTTTTCCCTGCAACTGCTACAGGTTATGGGCCCCGAAGATATCTCAGATATGTCATCAACAAGTAACAACCAGGCTTTGTCTTTACCTAAACTTTGGAGTGACAGTTCAAACTGGGCTACGTACTCCAAAAGAATTCTAAACTACCTGACTTCAAAAGGGTATTGCTGACATGTCCAAGGTACTGTGTGTAAACCAGAACAATTAATTGAGCGCAATGGGAGCTTATTCAAACCAGGTGCCCTAGCCCCTCTTACTGATGAGGAACTCGAGAACCATGAAGTACTATTGGATAACTACGACCAGATGCAAGCAGCCGTTCATGAGGTTATTTACAGGACCATCGATAAAACCACGTTCCTTCAGGTCAAGAACGAGGTAGATGCTGCATCTATGTGGAGGAAAGTTGCGTCAATCCATGCTGATAAAGGGAGTCTTTACAAGACAAACCTTTTGACACAACTCCAAAACATCTGCTACACCGAGAAAGAAAGCATGAGGGAACATATTGCGAAAATGACAGAACTTAGGGAAAGATTAGCCGAAATGAATGCGCCAATCTCAGATGAATCCTTTGTTTCATACCTTCGCACCTCGCTTTCACTCGCACCATCATTCCAAACCCTATTCACAACTCTTAATGCTACGGCTCATCAAACGGGGAAGAAACTTACCCCTGCTGATGTTATCTGGCACCTTACCGAAGAGGCGACTTCAGCTGAGATTGAGGATAATATAAATAAATCCAATGCTGCTATGATGGCGGCTGGATCAAAGGCTGCAGCTGGTTCAAAAGCTAAGGGGTGGAAAGGAAAGGATAAAGACAAAGACAAATCCCAGTCCAAATCTTCAAAAAATGACATTGTTTGCACGAATCTACCAAATTGTGGTCGATGTGGACACATGAAGGACCAGTGTTGGGAGAAAGGTGGAGGAAAGGAGGGTCAAGCTCCAGATTGGTGGAAGAAAGGAAAAGGAAACAAAGTTAGCGCTAATGTCGCAGAAAATAAAACTGATGACAAACCCGAAAACTACGCTATGCTTGCCTATACCAACCCCGATAATGAAACAGCCCTTGTATGCACCTCAGACTTCAGTTCCGAAGCCCATGCCACCTCTAACCAAGCTGGAATGATCCTCAATACCGGCGCTAGTAGTCATTTCTCCCCAAACTGCTCGAAATTCCTGAATTACAAGGAATTAGAAGATCCAGAGCCTATACAAGCTGCAGATGGTCGTACATTCAGGGCGCTTGGCAGAGGTGATATGCAAGTCTATCTACCCAATGGGAATGAGAAACTGACTCTAATTACACTCAAAAATGTGTATTACTCACCGAAAATGGCGTTCACCCTCATTTCTGTCTCTTGTATTGATTGAGCCGGATACTCTCTACTTATTGACAATGGCTTCTGTACCATCTGAAGTTTGAAATTGAAAATTATCACCCATATTCCTGAAATTCGAGGTTTATACCGCATAATTGAACCAGTTTCCCAAAACACACATATCGCCAATGTCACTGTCGAACAAATCTCAATTAATGATCTGCACCGACGAATGGGACATGTAAACCACAACAACTTACGATGAATGGTTGAAAAAGGGACGGTTACTGGGATAAATTTGGATATGTCATCCAAACCCGAATTTTGTGAGATCTGTGTCAAAGCAAAGGCGATCCGTAAATCTTTTCCTAAAGAAAGCAAAACCGAATATAAGGCTTATGGTGATAAAGTCGTTGGTGATGTTTGGGGGCCAGCTGCTGTGAAATTGATTGGGGGAAAGGAGTATTATTTACTCTTCCAAGACCTCTTCAGCCATGAGGAACACATATACTTCCTAAAACAAAAGTCAGAAGTCTTCGAGTATTACAAAAAATACGAAGCTTGGCTCAAAGTTCAGAGGCTTGGTTGCATCGGAATTATGGGTTGTGATAGAGGTGGTGAATTCACGGTTAAAGAGTTTACTGAACACCTCGAAAAGGCTGGAACAATTCGGCACTTAAATGTTCATGACTCTCTGGCGTCTAATGGTGCTGTCGAATGCGCTAATCGTACACACTTGGATGGCATTTGAGTGATGTCAACAGAGGATGCTAAACTGCCAAAGAATCTATGGGCAGAAGCGGTTAGCCATCATGTCTGGATCCATAATCGAGTACCTACTCAAGCCCTCTCTGAATCTAAAACACCATTCGAAATGGCTACAGGTCAAAAACTGGACCTTTTGATGGTACATCCATGGGGTTGCAAAGTTTGGGTAAAGAAACTTGATGCTGGAAAACTCGAACCACAAGCAGAAGAATGCTGCTTCGTTGGTGTTGACAGTGAATCAAAAGGGTACTGGGTTTATTGGCCAGGAAAGAATCGTTTTGGAGTTGAATGGGACATCTACTTCTATGAAAACAAGGTGTTAGAACATGATGAAGTTCCGATTGAGGGGGGAAACAATGTACTTACCAATTTGGCCCTTCCTCAACCAGTTCGAAACAATCCCATTCCTGCCAAAAATCCAATCAATAATCAGCATCTACCAAATGACGAAAAAGCGCCCAACAACGTACCTGAAGAACCCAATACACCTGAAACATCTGATTCAGCTATAGCACCACACAATAGAGCTGTTAGGGCAACTGCGATGCTGACTTAGTCAAGCTAGCAGGGGATCCAAAGTTAATAATATTTCAAAGGTATATCTACAAGTGACTCACCTAGCAGGGGATCCAAAGAGGAAAGGATGGGGATCCCTGCTAGGCTGTGGGGTATTTAAGTACTAATATGGACATAACAGAGATATAAAATAAATAAAGGAATGATACAATAATAATTAATTAATTAATTAAGAAGTGGTGTGATGTGAAAAATAAAAATAAAAGACAGAGCGAACCGGAGGATCGGAGTCAGATTGGAGTTACGGAGTCACGGAGTAAACCAGTGATGGAAGTGGAGTTGGACGGAAGGTCAGAGGTTGTTGGAAAGGCAGGATGTATGATTCTAAGGTTGAGGTTTGGGTTGAAATTGGGTGTCCCCTAACAAGAGCCAGACGAAACTCACTTAAAGGGCTCCACCAGTTCGATAATGAACAATTTGGTCGTGGAAAATGCCAACGTGTAGCAACATTGTGCGCTAATGCTGGATTTGCCAATGTCGAGGAAGCAATAAGCCGAAAGGGGAAGGTGATTTTTGATCAAGGGGGAGTTGAATTGGATGAAGGTGAAGTTGAGTTATTTGGGGGGGAAATGAACACTGCGATGGTAATAAGTGAAGATGAACCTTCATTAAGTGAGGCTTTAAAGGGGGATGAACGAGAAGCATGGATTGATGCTATCAATGTGGAGCTTACTCAGATGGAAAAGGTTAACACCTGGGTCCCCGTAATTCCACCTCACAATGCCAACATAATTCCCAGTCGATATGTATTTTGCCGCAAATGCAACGATACTGGAAGCATTGTTCAATATCAAGCCAGACTCGTCATGAAGGGTTTCAAACAGCAATTTGGAGTTGACTATATTGAGACCTTTGCCCCAACAGTTTGTGCACCTACCCTTCGAATCCTTCTCTCTTTTGCTGCTCAGAAAGGAGCCGCCATTCACCAATGCGATGTCAAAAACGCATATTTGAACTCTCAATTGCAAGACAATATTGTCATTTACTCCAAATTACCCCCAAATTACAAATCCTTTCGCGAATTACCACAGGAACTCAAAGATAAACCAAACATCGTCTGCAAATGGCTTGTATTGGTTTATGGCTCAAAACTAGTGTTTGGAAGTCCAGTTGCAGGACTGCAAAAAGACTGCAAAAAGACCGGACCAGACTGCAAAAGACCGGACCAGCAGTCCAGTTTTTTGGTTTTTGAGAAGCAAAGACTGGAAAAAGACTGGTCTCGAAAGACCGGTCTTCGGTCCTAGGACCGGTCTAAACCAGTAGTCTTGTAGTGCCTATTTGTCCCTTTAAAACAAGATAAAGACCGTATTTATTGGTCAAATATTCACTGAGAAAAAAATAAAACAGTAAAAATGTACACAAAATAGTAGGAAACAAATAATATCACCATAAAATTGTCAATTCCCAACGGAATTTAACATTCTTGGGCTTATTCTAAAGGTATAGATCACATCTACATATTTGTTTGATGTTATATATGAAAATATGACTGGTATTTGTCAAAAGTCCAGTCCTGGACAGTCTTGGACCAGGACTGGTCCAGGACTGCAAAAAACCGATGTGGACCGGTCCTAATCGGTCCAGTCCGGTCTTTTGACCTTTTAGAAGCTTAGTGGACCAGTTGCAGTCCCGGTCCTGCCCAAAAATACCAAAAAACCGGACTGGACCGGACTTTCAAACACTACTCAAAACAGGGAGCTCATGACTGGTACGCTGAAGTAAAAAGGTTCTTCACAGACATCAGTTACTCGGTTTCTGTTGCAGACAAGGCAGTTTTCTACAAAATAGATGGTGATAATTTCACAATCATTGCTGCTGCGACTGACAATTTTACTGTCATCGCAAATTCCTCAGACACTGCCAACACCTTAATCCAGAAGCAACTCACGGAACACTTTGAAATATCAGACTTAGGACCTATCAATTGGTTACTAGGAGTCAGCATCACTCGCAACATCAAAGCTCATACTATTTCTTTGGGACAGCAAGCTTACATCGAGCAAATCATTAATCATTTCGGTCTCGAAGACGCCCGTGTAGCTGTCACGCCAATGGAGGTAGGAATCAATCTTACTCCCGATTCACCTCACGTTTCCGCCACCCTTCTCTCACCCTCAGAGAGAACCAAATATCAAGAAATGATTGGATGTCTTATGTACACTACCACCATGACACGTCCTGATATTGCTTTTGCGGTCTCTAATTTATCCCGATACCTTGATGCTCCACATACCACACACCTCCAAGCTGTTACCAGGGTTTTTCGATACCTTGCTGGTACAAAGGACTACAAACTTGTCCTCAGAGGCTCCCATTCTACCATAGCTGGTTACTCAGATGTGGATTGGGTGTCTCAGAATCATCGTCACTCAATTTTGGGATTTGTCTTCTTTATTGGGATAGGCGCTGTATCTTGGAGTTCAAAGAAACAACCCATCATTACTCTATCCAGTACCAAGGCCAAATATGTTGCGCTCACCCATTCTTCTAAGGATATCATTTGGATTCATAAGTTACTTACTGAATTATCTTCCATTTTTATTTTCACAGTACCTACGATGCTTTATTGTGATAACCAGGGGGCTGTTCATCTTTCAAAAGACTCCACATTTCACAGTCGCACAAAACATATCGACATTCATTTTCATCTGATTCGTCAAACGGTTTCTCAAGGTCATATCAATTTATTTTACTGCCCTACCGACGATATGATAGCAGACACGTTCACAAAACCACTTGCCCGTTTCAAATTCGAGAAATTCCACAACCTTCTCAGAGTTCTTTGAAGCTGCGTTAATCTTGAGGGGGAGTGTTGTAGTTACGTCAACCACACTACCAAACATCCTTGTGATACTACTTATACCACCCGGTACCTTCAGTCATTATTTTTATGTCTATTCATTTTATCTTCATAAGCTTCTATTCTTTTATTAGCTACTAAACCCCTATCCTCATTACTACGCAATCCACATAGTCGTACCAACACACCTCAGTGTTTTACCACCACTGAGGTGTAAGTCCCTACATTATTTTTATTATATTTCTTTTACTCATTCATAGTAGTATTAGCTTTATTCTCGTTCTAGCCTCTAGGTACTACTAGTCAATTATAGTGTTTTACCACCACTGAGGTTATTACCTTTATTCTCATTCTAGTTCCCAGTTTTCAACTGCTACATAAAGCGTGCTCAGAAACGTCTGCAGCAAGTAGTATGATGAAAGTCGTAAGACGCAGAGCACTACCGCGAGCTGAGCCTTGTTTTATTACCAAATGTTCTTCATATATTCTTGAAGCGGCCCATTGGGTCAATGCTGTTCGGTCCAAGGCAAAACTTGAAGAGAAAACAAAAGTTGTTTGTATAATTTTTTTACTTCCTTTTTCTTGTTGTGTACTGATCCCAGTGACACAGGAGCAATTTCTCAAGAATCTCGGAATTGTACACATCCTATTTAAATTAGACGACACCAGCAATCTCGCTAACCGTATGGTTATATTCACCCTCTGCTGCTCTTCCACTGATCTACTGATTAATTGAAAGTTGACCGCAATACGCACTTTGCTCTCGATAACTATGCCTTCTATGCAGTAACAGGCACCATGACATCCCTTGAATATCTCATCATCCTCATTAAGAAAGAAAATAATAAGTGGGATTCTTATGCTAAGAAGCGGCTTCCTTACTCTCATCTATTTCCTGTATGGGCCACCTCTCTCCTCCTACTAGTAGTACATCATCTGACTGGTTTGACAGGTAGAAGATGCCCCTATTTGCAACCTTGGGTATGAATTGGTGGTCTTGCATCCAGAACATCTTCTCCCAGATTCAAGTGACCCTAGTGTTTTTCACCAAGATAGCAATGGGAACCTTGACAAAAAATCATATATTGTAGGACATGATCACATTTTCCGCGAATCTCCTGGAGTCCAATCCAGTCCTCGTTTCCGCTCTTTTTCTCCTCCTCAGCAGACTAGTCCCTTACTGCCATTAAACCCGTTCCTGGTTATCATAAATGTGGAGATCAAATTTAGGCGCTATCTGAGACAGGCACAATCAAGATCACTGCCAGACGATGTTATGGAACTCATCAACAAAACTGTTGAATTGGTGGATCTGATTTTCTGGAAGCCAGAAGTATTGCTTAAGGAAGAGGAGATTTTATTGCCAACTGCACTGATGGATGTTGATGATGATAATGGAAGTCCTCTGAATTGGATAGTTTTGGTGATCGGCAGGGTGAAGTAGGTGGTGGAAGCCCTGCAAAAACAGCACAACATTCAGTGGGCTCACCAGTATTTTGACAATGGAACACCACAGCAGTGAAAAGCTTACTTCGAAAGTTTGCTTGCTACAAGTTTGTGTCATTTGCAATATTGTTTTCAACTGTCTAATTTATTGATTTATTATCTTTAGACTCGCCTCGCTCCAAGCAAGATGAAGAGTTTTTGGAAACATTGAAGTTGAACAATCAACTTTGTGGGCTTATCCCTTTTTATTATTATTATAGTTTTGTATGTTAATTGCTTCTAGATAATCCACCAAATGCCTTCAGTGGCCACAGTTACAGCAAGATGGCAAATATGAAGGAATGGCTTGCAGCCAGGTTTTGAAGCATTTAATAGCTATAACTTATTGTCTCTCTCAATAATATTTCATTTGGCTCTGCACTCATGAGCAGATATTTGAAATATGTACTATGTAGCGAGTCGCTGTTAAATTCTGGTGTTCATATCACTGACACCATCAGAATCATATTGGAGGTGTTCAACTCTTCTTAGCTCAGGCTATCTGGACAATCCTGACAGGTCATATACATCTGATTTTCCCCCCAATAGAACTCGATATCGTCCCATCCAATTGCTGCTGGAGAGTCGAGATGCACTGATTGTGATTGATCCCTTCCCACATGCATTCAATTTCTTCAGTGCTAGCAGTTGTCCATCGTCGATAGTCCTAGACTCAGGGCACAATTAAGATCCTTGCACGACAACTGGCATCACTGGTGGAGTCTGCCAAAGTAGGGACTTGGTGGGATCTCTCTACTTTTGCCTGCACACTGAAATAACGAATCAATTGCTTGCGTTAGGATTTTTCTGGCCTACAATACACTGGTACAACCTGCCTGGCCAGGCAAAAAATAAAGTCGTTTTGAATATATTAATTGATCACACTCACAACCATTCATTGAAAAGCCTACTTTGGGTGAAGAAGGAGAAGGGAAGAAAAGGGTTGACTGCTGTATGTATGCATGTATAAACTGTTAGCCACAAGTGTTTAAGTAATGGGTGTCTAGATATGTGGGAGTAGCATCAGAGCGTTACATATATTGAAATTGGCATGGGGTGTACTTTGAACAACTGCCTTGACTATCCAATCTGATACATGACTCAGGTGAGGGACCATGATACTCCCAAACCAGATATGTACCACAGCTGAGTTTGCATAAGATGGGGGGCGGCTATTGGTGGTGGCGCCATGTGTATATTGATTTTAATTTAGCTGTAATTGGCTAAGTCTTTGGCATAGAAGTCGCTTGGCACTTGCGTGGACCTCCCATAGGCTCAGTAATGGCTGGGTCTTATTTGGGGAAATAAAAGACTCTTGTGAAGCAACCTTGGTCCATCCAGTGAAAGATATTAGCCATATTCAAAACCCCCAACGTGTATAACTTCACTCCACACCTTCATAAAAGGGCTATCATCAACTACACCACCAGCCTGGACAAACTCTGCATGAGTTGCTAGCAGCACTCATATTTGCAGTCATCCTAAGCAGGCCTGCCCAAGGTCAACCTTCATCACATCCACAAAATGAAAGATAGCGCAGAAATGAGCAGGAACACCAAAAACGTTGCCATCCTCTTGATTTGTCACATAAGGAGGCAGAACTGCTCAGATCAAATTGAGACTCGCTGCTGCCTGATTGGCCAAGCTCGATCGGGGGAGAGAGGAGTAGGTGGGGCTAGTGTTTGTAGTGTTTGGAAGTCCAGTCCAGTCCGGTTTTTTGGTATTTTTGGACAGGACCAGGACTGCAACTGGTCCACTAAGCTTCTAGAAGGTCAAAAGACTGGACTGGACCAATTGGGACCGGTCCACATCGGTTTTTTGCAGTCCTGGACCAGTCCTGGTCCAAGACTGTCCAGGACCGGACTTTTGACAAATACCAATCATATTTTCATATATAACATCAGACAAATATGTAGATGTGATCTATACCTTTAGAATAAGCCCAAGAACATTAAATTCCGTTGGAAATTGACAATTTTATGGTGATATTATTTGTTTCCTACTATTTTGTGTACATTTTTACTGTTTTCTTTTTTTTTTCTCAGTGAATATTTGACCAATAAATATGGTCTTTATGTTGTTCAAAAGGGAAAAATAAGGGCTACAAAACTACCAGTTCAGACCGGTCCTAGAACTGAAGACTAGTCTTTTTCCAGTCTTTGCTTCTCAAAAACCAAAAAAACGGACTGCTGGTCTGGTCTTTTTGCAGTCTTTTTCCAGTCCTGAAACTGAACTTCCAAACACTAAGTGTTCGTGGTTTTGAATGGGGTTGGTAGATTGGTGGTTGCAATTAAGAACCAGATTGTTATGGGGTACATATGCTGTAGCTGTTCCATTGGAAGAGAAAGATGATATGATGATGATGATGATGAGAATGATTGGTTAGGCAGGAGTTTGGGATAGGCGGTTGCAAGCATGAGTTGAAGGGACAACAATGTGTGTGGATGTGCTGGATAGCAAGGAAGGATGGGGATGAACACAATGGGGCTGGTAAATAGGACTGCAGAAACATTGAAGTCAGTAGCAGTGAATGCATCAGAAGAAAATAACCTTGGCCTGGCTAGCCCTGGCCAGCCCTGAACATCTTTGGCTAGGTTTAAAAATCTGAAAAAAAATATAAAAAATCACAGAAATATTTATAGCACCCAATTCCAAAAAAAGTACACAATTACATAAGACAGATGCTGAGATATTAAAGATATTAAAATAATTTAATATCTTTAATATCTCAGCATCTGTCTTATGTAATTGTGTACTTTTTTTGGAATTGGGTGCTATAAATATTTCTGTGATTTTTTATATTTTTTTTCAGATTTTTAAACCTAGCCAAAGATGTTCAGGGCTGGCCAGGGCTAGCCAGGGCAGCCAGAGCCAGCCAGGCCAAGGTTATTTTTTTCTGATGTGGTTGCTGAGCAGTTGAGAGCTTCACCTCTCACCGTTGTGATGTTGGATATGGCTGAATCCCATTGTTCCAGGTTATGTGGAGTGTATAGTTCCAACGACTTCTGATAACCATCGCCTTCCAGTGGGTCCAATGAATAACGGGGCTCCGAGTCACTATAAATCGTTGTTTGTGTTGTTATATAACACTAACCAGAGAGCAGTGGACCAGTCTTTAGGTCAAGAGACTCCCTGTTATTTGTTTAGGGAAGGCTTAATCTTGTAACATACAGAGGTAGGGGGAAAGAATAGAGAAGAGAAGGATGAGGATGAATGAGAAAGAGTCTTCAGTAAGACTATAGCAGTTGACGGTAGGTTGACAGTAAAGGACTGAAAAAGCGAACTTAGAGGGAGGAATTCACTGGAATTCCACTGAGAAGATGACTGTTGGGGAGTAAGAATGAATTGGGGAAAACTACCTATCCTGGTACAAAAGAGCAGATTGAATCGGAGTGTGGTGGTACTGGTTGGTTGAGAAGTGGTTGCTGCTGGACTTTTGTAAGCTGACTGGAAGGCCTCATTAGTGGCTCAGTTTTTGTCTATTGTCCGGGCCATTCTGTACCATCCCGTTGGATCCATGTCGGACAGTCTTCCGGAAGCCATCGTAGCAATGGAGTTCAGAATCTGGGCATTCAGGCCTCTTCGGAATTTTACTACAATAGTTTTTGGATCAGTGTATCCAGAATCTGTAATTAGGTCTTGGAATTTGTCCACATATTCTTCCAAGGACCAGGTTTTCTGGAAATATCCAGTCAACTCTAGTTGGTTGATGGCAACCGAGTCCGCATTTGCGGGACAGAACTCCTTTTTGAAGTTTTCTCGGAAATCAGACCAATCCAGGAACCGGGTTGACTGAGGGTTGTCCATTTCCCATTGGAAAACCCTAGCTGCCCACTTTGATGCTCTTCCAGATTTCATGTAGGACATGGCCCAGATAATTTTTGTTTGCTTGTCTGAGAATTCGTCGGAACAGAGCCAGATGTATGTTTGGCACGAGTGAAGGAACACCGTTCCTTTGGATCATTCTCCATCAAACTCCGTTGGGAATGCTGGCCTTGCAGAGCATGTCTGGGGTATGTTTTCGGTTTGTGGGGGAACCTCTTGTTGTGGTACAGGTGATTGTACATTTGGAACGAGTCAGTGGAGTGTCTCCATGATTCGGTCGAATCTGTTTTGGTATTCAATGTCCCGAGCTTGCAATAGGACAATTTCTCTTTTCAGCTGGGCAGTGCGTTCATCGTCCATGGCTGATAGGAAGGAGCCACTCGGAGATGCGTGCTGTGAAGACAAGGAGGGAGCCATGGTCTGGGAGTATATGGAGTCTGATTGGCCCGAATCAGGGGGCTGTGAATTGGACTATCGTTCCACTGTGTAGATCAGACTTGGTCTGTTAAGGGAATATCCTTTCCTAATGTTAGGGCAACTGCGACACTGACTTAGTCAAGCTAGCAGGGGATCCAAAGTTAATAATATTTCAAAGGGATATCTACAAGTGACTCACCTAGCAGGGGATCCAAAGAGAAAAGGATGGGGATCCCTGCTAGGCTGTGGGGTATTTAAGTACTAATATGGACATAACAGAGATATAAAGTAAATAAAGGAATGATATGATGATAATTAATTAATTAATGAAGAAGTGGTGTGATGTGAAAAATAAAAATAAAAGACAGAGCGAACCGGAGGATCGGAGTCGGATTGGAGTTACGGAGTTCCAGAGTAAACCAGTGATGGAAGCGGAGTTGGACGGAAGGTCAGAGGTCGTTGGAAAGGTGGGATGTGTTAAGTTTAGAACAAAGGGAAAATGTTGGAGTAAAACCGGATCGGACGGGATGGAACCGGAACAAGTAACGGAAAGGACTTTGGCCTCAGCGTATGTGCTGTGCCACCCAGCTCCTACAATGTCCTGATTTCAGAACCGGAAGAGAACGGAAAGACGGAAGTCCTCAGTGACTTAGAGGAAGAACAATAGGAGGAAACTATGTTGATATTCAAACTGAGGGAAAACATACAAGTTCGAGTACTTTAAATATAAAAGGAATTGCAACCGAAATATAGAATATAAATATAAGTGCTGCGTTCTGCTCCCAGAAAAGGTCCTGCATTCTTGGGTGAATAATCCATGGCTGGTGTGCTGACTGATAGTGGGAAAGTGATGACAAAGAAATAGTTGTTATGGTGAAGGTGTGGTAATGGGTTTGGAGTATTGTCGGAAGAGTCGGAATGATATGGAGAAGTCTCGGAGTTGGACGTAGAGGAGTAGAACCGGAAACAAGGGAAAGTACTGGAATGGAGTATGGACTACCAGAAACAACTCCGACGGAGTTGGACCGGAGTAACGTATGACGGAATGTAACAGGATGTATGATTCTGCAGTTGAGGTTTGGGTTGAAATCAGGTGTCCCTTAACACTTACCCCTCCTAATCTATACTTGATTGGATTGCTATTTTGACCTATTGTTCACCACGAGTCTGTGGACTGAACAAATGGGTATTTTTTTAAACACACAGCAACCAGCGAACACTGCCGAGAAAACTAACAGTATTTTTCTCATGTCAACGATCTGACTACACCATGTCATCATTACCTTCTCCAACTCCTCCAACCAATTTGCAACACTCCTCTGTTTTGAACAAGACTGAAGTGGATCTGATATCAATACATTGGTGACCTTCACTATTACCCACAATGAGATACTATAATTGACTATATGCCAAGCTCCTCATCGGGAGTGACCACAATCAACACGCACACTCAGGCACGAAGTGCTGATCTCCCATCAAATTGGATGCCGTAGCTCGCTATCGACTTATTTTTGATACTCCGGCCAGTCTGCCGGTTAGGTGCCGCTGGGGTTGGGGTTGGCCTAGTAATTTGGTTAGGATCACGGTTAGCGTTAGGGGTTCGTGTTAGTATTTTTTCTCAGGTTAGTGGTAGGCTTAGGGATCAGGTATATATCCTTTTTGCGCAGTAGCGCGGTCTTGGGTAGGTGGTTAGGTAGTTAGAACTCCGGCTGCTGTGAGGCAGCCAAAGGACGGGTGTGTCGCGTCTCACAACTTCTCCATTCGGGGGGTGTGTTGATTGTGGTACATCCTCGCTCCTCATTGACACTGGACTGAAAAACTATCCAACTGAGGAGTGAGGCAATAATGTACGTAACTTATCATTGTAACTGGCAGAGGATATTAAACATCCCTTGATGTAAACACCAGGTTTGCAGCCCTTCAGGAAAGGACAACATACGAGTGGTTCTGTGTGCATGCCAACTTTGCCTCATGAGACCAAAGTTGCAAATGTTTGAATTTCAAAGCCCACAGCTACTATAAGTTTTTGAAGGTGAATGACATCCATCACTCTTGGCCCTGGATGCACTAATGCCTCGCAGCGTAAGGAACCTCTTGCTTAAAATTTTATCAGGCAGGATAGGTAGTATTGGATCTATTGATGAAGTTGAACATTATTTCGACTGGATTCCATTTCCACACTTGTTTGCCACTGTGCTGGGGTCCTGGGGAGGTGTTAAGTTTAAAACAAGGAAGTCACGTCGGAGTTACTCCGGAACGGAACCGGAACAGTAACC
>MU130362.1:3431-29519 GCA_015039465.1 Phlegmacium glaucopus
AACCCTCACTCATCAATCTATTCAGCGTGCGGAGATACCAGAGACTCAAGCTGTCATAGTTTCACAGTCTAAGCGGGAGCAAAAACGCCCTGCTGCACCGCCAGAATCGTCAAACGCGAGTTTAGGCATCACCTATCCTTTGTTATAGTGTATCAAGCTTAAGACCTCATACAGCGAAAGCGTTCTCATGTCACGAGCAGAAACGATCACCCGGATGAACATTTAGAGTATGAGGACAAAGTAGTAAGTTCTGCTTATTCAGGAATGCTGGTCTTCTGCTTACACCTTCGCGCAGCCAAAGCGTGTTAATGACACCAGCGTGGAAGAAACCCCAGATGACCTTACAGAGTACGAGGACAATGTAGTAAGCTCTACTTGTTCAGGAATGCCAGCTTTCTGACGCTGTTCGTTAGGGGTATGGTGTAAGATCGAAAGTCAGAGTCCGAATCTGGGAACCCGCAAAAGTCGAGAGGCTGAAAACTGATGTAAGCCATCTATCGCTATTGAGTTGAATAAAACTCACAAGTTTACAGTTTGTCAAGATGGCGAATGAACTCAAGACAGTATCGCAGGAGAGAGCATCACTTCAGCAGACAGTTAATGACATGTCGAAGCAACTTGATGAGGTATGTAATTGCTAGAAGACCCTTCAAGTATCATAGGAATAGTCAATTCAAGTCCATGAGGCTATGAAGAGGGAATTGGAGGAGATTGAACGACGAGCTAAGCAAGAACTGGAGGAGGTTAAACGACGAGCAAAAGAAGACTTGGATTTGGAACAATGGGAAGAGAATGACGTGGCACTTGAATTGGCGCGACAGGAGATAAAACATGCTGTCGACGAAAGGATAAAGGCGGAGCGAGCGCATGATGCAGCCATTCAAGATGCCCTTGCTGCACAAGAAGAGGCTAGGCGTGCCAAAATATTGGTTGGTATGCATGAGCAGGCTGTGAGTGAGCAGGTCGCCAAACACAAGGTGGAGGTGGATCAGAGAATCAAAGGTCTACAGGAAAGCCACGAGAAACAACTTGTAAGCTTATATTTTGTTGGGAATTTGAATTAAAACCTTTTTAATTTTGTATTTTCTAGAATGAACTGCGCAAATCTAATGAAGAGTCTATGCAGGAAGTTTTGGAGCGGTACCGCCCGGTTCTGCGTGAAGAGATCTTCAAAGGCCTGGGTGTAGAATCTGAGGCAGCCATGAAAGAAGCCATTCAGCAAAACTCGCGTCGAGTAGCCGAAGCAGAACAAGCCCAGCAGGAATTGCAGCAACGTGTTAAGGACAGGGAGAAGCGTCTTGAAATAGAGGTTCAAAACGTTAAGGTGAGCTCATGTATTCTTCTACCAGTGCGCTACATTAATTCTAACTCTCTAAAGCTCCTGGAGGAACAGTTGAGATGTCTTGGGAATGATCAGCCGCCTACAAACCCAAGCCCGATTCAAGTGGACACTGATAGTGGTCCTTCTCAGAAAGCACTTGGGAAGAGGCCTGATAGACCTGAGACGGATGCGTGTGCGAGACAGGTAGAGTGGAACTTTTCATCTAATGATGTGAGCTAACATACTCTGATCAGGCAGTGAAGGCTATCCATAAGCGAAACACCAGGGTTCGTACGGAGACCCCAGATCATGAGATGGTAAGCGTTCCAGCTTCAAATCTATTTCTTGCTAACCTTCAATAACAGTGGCATCAAGAATCCGAGACGATAAAAGTACCTCAGAGGTTTAGAAAGCCGATCGGATGCACCTCTACTATTGCGAATCGTTTGCGTATTCAATCTCCTTCCCCTGCTAGCTCGATCCCCAGACTTGGTCTCTCAGATGAACGTCTCCGAGAGAGCACTCCCAATGGAAGACGCGAGTCGCCAACCCTCCGACTCTCAGGCAAACACGGCTCTGCGAGCGGTCCAGGTCCCTCAACTACGCACCGAGATATATCTCCCCTAGTCAATCCCCCAGTCGTCTATGGGTCTACTCTTGATCAGGGCCCCTCAATCACTCACCGCAGATATACATCTCCCCCAGTCAATCCCCCAGGTGTCTATGGTCCTGCTCATAACCTGGGCCCCTCAACCAGAGATATGATGTCTCCCTTGGTCAATCCTCCAGGCGATTATGACATCTCTGAGATTCAGCCAACCGCACCTGGGTACTCCATCCCCTACTCTTCATCTCAGCCATCTGATAATGTCCCAACGTCATTGAGTGTCGCGTTCCAAGCATTCCGGGATGAGATGCAGGAGATGCGGAACATGTTAGGTCAGCTGGTGCAGTCACGAGAATCATCGGCAATTCCGGGAAGAATGCGCCATGAACATGGTGACTACAAACTCAACAAGTCGCAGCGGCCCCGCACTAATAGTCGGAATGAGTTGATGGTACGAATTTTGCTAGATAATGAATGAACCTTGTATGTTGATCCAACCCCCAGAAAGCCGTTCGTGACGAGATGAACAAACTTCTCAACATTAAACGGGACACAGAAATCGTTGATACCGCTAAACAGGGAATATTTGCTGATCTGGATGAAGCAGGGAAATTCGAAGAAGGAATAATAGACGCCCCTCCCCTTGAACCTTTACGGGCTTGTTGGGACAACATTAAATGTCTTTGGAATTTTCACCTTGCAGACATTTTCGCTGACCATCTGGTGAGATTGAAGCCTGAATATAATACAGAGGAGAAGCACCAAGAAATTGCAAGTCATTTCATGAAACGACTCGAGGCACTTAGAAAGGAGTTGGCGAAACACATTCCCAAGAGCGGTGACAGTGGTGAGGAGTCTGACGACCAAGTTGAAGCACATTATCAGAGTAGACATTTGAAGGACCTCCGCAGAAAACGAATCCAGAAGCGACAGGCTGGGGTAAGTCTCACTTTCATGTTTTCAGCCCATTATATATATCGATGTTCTCTACAGCTCTGTAGCATCCGGCTCCAAATCTGTCAGGCAGGTTCCGCAGATGGTCGCAATCCAGCTTGGGAAATACTAGCCCTCATGGTCCACAGGCTTGGCGTTGATGGGAACAGTTCAGACGAAACTGACGCTGGAGATGGGTCTTATGCTGTAAGAGTTAAAGAGTGGAGAAGCAGTCAGGTCAAAAGGCTCCTACGATTTATCGACAACAATCGCACCCAAACCAATGCTTATGGGAACAACAAACCTGGCAATCCACCTCGCAAGCGCATTCGAAGGACATACCCCCCTGTCAGCACAGATAGACCAATTGCCTGTCTGCCGTTGAACTTCTACGACAAAACCTGGTATGATTCGCTCTCCCCACTTCAGCAAGCTCAACTGGATCCACAACCCGAGATGGAACTTCCTATCATCGATGATTAATTAGTATAAGTACCCACATATCTTGTAGAAAGCTCAAGCGTCTGAGTACTATACTTTGTTACATAACACTATCGCTCCGAAAAGAACCGGACCCATCACTTGAGTGTGTGTGGAGACGACGAAGGTGAGCTTTGTCCATCGCGTCACTGGCAGCATCTCGTTCCAAAGCCTGAAACAACTGCTTTAAGGGAGGTTTCCGTAGATTTCTTTGATTTATGTCGTTAGAGCATCAAAATGCTCTGTACTTTGCCATACAACAGTCGAATAGCAGTTGGTGAGTTACATGGCGGCTTTTGCGACTGGCGGTATTATCTATGGCGATCGGCACCGCGTTCTGTTTGTTTGTGGCGATTGGCGGTTGCGGCGTGTTGATATTTGTAATCGGGACAAACATTTGTCCTCGCTGCCTCCATACTATGAAGCAGAGTCCTTCACCGATGCCGACAGCTTTTTCAGGGATATCTGATTGTCGTACAGATTATGAACTATTCACCCCTACAACGACGAAAGAACGCAAACAAGGTAAGTCTTAGTGCAGTTCCGGATGATACCTAGTGACCCTTTCTCCACAAGTTCCATTCCTTCGGCCCTCGCTGACGGTGTCTGTCCCTTTTGTCAGATAGTTCGCTATAGAATGCGATTACAATGTTATGGACCCCGTCCTCGGTCTTTTCTATTGAAGACCTTTTCAATTCCTGTAGCCGCAACTTCATTATAACGACTGCTGTTCTTCTGATCAACTGGTTCGTTTATCGTTTTACACATTCTCTTACTCATCATCTTTCTTACTTTCGAACAGATTTCTCGCATCGAGTACATCCACTCTCGTAATTTCATTCATCGGGATATCAAACCCGACAATCTTCGTAGTTGGCAAAGGAGCATTCGTTGATAAATTCAAAGCGGCGAAGACCATTCCTTGCAATTGTTACTGTACGTTTCCCTCTCCCAATCTGTTCTAGTCAATCATAATGTAAAAATCCCATTTCTATCGTCTTTCAGCTCACTTCTTTGGCCCTCAAACTCACACCAGGCCACCCATCCCGCTCGTCAGACTGGATTTTACCATCAGTATCGAATTGTGCCGTCTAGTAGCAAATTTCAATACTGCACTTGTACGTGGTACTCCTCGAAGAATATGCCATGAACATGATATGATGACTACAAACTTAACAAGTCTCAGCGACCTCGCACTGATAGTTGGAATGGTACGATGGTACGAATTCAGCTAGATAATGAATAGCTCAGAGTTTCAATTCTTGAAGTTCAAGTACGCAAATATGAGCGCTTTTTTCTAAGTTGTCCCTGCTGCCTCCTAAGTTACAGTAGTACCTGTTTGTCCTGTACAGTACAATTATCACAATCGCCAATTGTCACAAACAAGCAGAACACCGTGACGATGGTCGCTATAGATAATACCGTCAGTCGTAAAAGTCGCTATGAATCTCTAAGTTCAACTCACCGATTGTTGTTATAAAGGACCAACGCGGGGCATTTGCCATTTTTTGCCTTATTAACATTTATTGCGCAGACAATCAGCAGCGCCGCGGAATGCCAGCTACTCGACGTTGTTTCTGCAAGACCCGAAAATGCAGTGACCAGAAGGATAGTGCAGGGCAGTGCGGCGTTATCCTCAGTTTGCGGGCATGGAAAGAGCATCAAGTCTCAGATAATAACGCAGAGCTCCGCGATCGCGCATTGAAGGCTCAAGAAGAAGTGTTACTGGCACAGGAGGAAGACATCGTGAGGGCTGTACAGGCCATGTCGATTAACCCTCCCGAGCCTGTACGCATACCGGAGCCCCAGAAATACAAAATTGATTTCGTGAGAAAGATAGTTGAAAACCTTAGCGACATGGACAAGGGCCTCACGGATATGCGCTCTCAGGCGTTACTAATGGGTAATGCACAACCATCGGCATCCGACCAAGTTATCCAGGATAACCTCCAGGAAATTACATATCTTCAAGGCCTATTGGTTGAATTCAACCGGAAGCTGATATTGACAACTCGTGGGCCACATCGCAACATTTCTGCAGTGAAGGAGGCCCGAAGGTACACCAAGGGTCTCTATGTGGAGGTTGCGAAGCTCATTAAGGACGCCGAGACTATGTGGAATAAGCTCCTTCTTGCAAGGAACCAACAACGGGAAGCAGATCTGGCAACTGGTGCAACCGAATATGATTCTGGTGAGTGGGAAAGAGTGTGAATGGCGTCAGTCACTTATAATGGAATCTCAGGCCTCCACTTTGTGAATGTCCTCACACATTCCAAGTCCGTTGTACAGCTTGTCATTCTAATGGTCGTGGCATGTCATGTCATCCTCGGTCTTCCTCGCCGAGGATGCATTTGGTTATTTTCCATGGCCCAGTATATCATACAAGCAACCACCCAGTACCTATATCGCGATAACTTGCCAGCCTATTGGCAGGAGCTACTCAGCACGTTTCCTCGAGACATTCGCACCGCAACTACTCAGTTCCATCTCGAGGCAAAAGCAACGGTCTATGCAGTATGCCCCAAGTGTCATTGCACGTACGGACCAACATACAAGGATAAAATACCCACTTATCGAGAGCGATGTAACTACCACCGTCATGGTTCAAGCTGCGGAGAGTTGCTCACTCGACCAAAGATGATCCGAAACTGCCAGATCTTTGTTCCAATCAAGCCTTACGTTGCCTTCAGCTTTAAAGATTGGATGGCCGGTTTACTTTCTCGTCCTGGGTGTGAGGAGATGCTGGACAAAGCGTGGGAGAGAATGACACTGTCTCCAGATGGAAGTATTCAAGACATTTTCCAAGGGTCCGCTATACGGGAGTTTAAGGGTCCTGATGGGCGGACACATTTCAGCGTTGCGGGTGGGAAAGATGCTGGTCACTATCTCTTTGCTCTTGGCTTCGATTTCTTCAATCCCCTTCGTAACCTGGCGGGTGGAAAGAAAGTGTCCATTGGTGTGATAGCCCTCACTTGCCTGAACTTCCCAATAGAGCTTCGTCATAAGCCAGAGAACATGTTTCTGGCCGGAATCATTCCTGGTCCCAATGAGCCGAGTGTCGACGCCGTCAATCACTACATACGGCCTATCATTGATGACTTCATTCAGTTTTGGGCTGGTGTCCGTTTTACGCGCAC
Source organism: Phlegmacium glaucopus (assembly GCA_015039465.1). Classification (NCBI taxonomy): domain Eukaryota; kingdom Fungi; phylum Basidiomycota; class Agaricomycetes; order Agaricales; family Cortinariaceae; genus Phlegmacium; species Phlegmacium glaucopus. The sequence continues at coordinate 9,910 of MU130362.1, forward strand.
CTTCCTGCACAGACTCGGACGATTGATTCTCTGCGCAATTATCCTCATCATCTGCGATCTTCCGGCAGCACGTAAGATTGGTGGATTCGCTTCACATGGCCATGAATACTATTGCTCAGTCTGCTGGTGTACCAAGACAGAGCATCAGGGGTACAACAACTTCCAGCATACCACCTGGAAATATCGTACCAATGCAGAATGTCGCAAGGCTGCTGAGAGGTTCCGAGACGCCGCAACACCTGCCAAAGCAAGTAGTTCTTTCGACAGTTCAGGCCTACGCTGGACTGAGCTGCTTCGGCTGGAGTATTATGACCCCACCAAATTCTTGGCTGTCGATCCAATGCATAACTTATTTCTGGGGGTTATTAAGGAACATTTTCAAAATATCCTTGGTAACCAACCAAAGTGGAGGGTCAAACCTAAGTCCCTAACCACTTCCATCCACATTCAAATCCCTCAAGATACGGCGAATCCAGTGCCCAAAGAGAAAACTGCAAGAGCTAGTGTGAGGCGGTTGATGAAATGGTTAGAGAAACCACTGGAACAGGATAGTAAAGAACCAGCTGCGCGCGAAGCCTTTGAGAAACTTTGGAGTGGATCTAAGTCCCATGTCGTGTCTCTAGTATATGTTGGACGCGGAGTTGGTTGTCTTCCGCATACTGTGGACCAAACAGGCTGTGATACGGTCGATTCAAAGAAGCGCAAAATATCCAAATTGGAGCTTGCAAAGACGTTAGTCAGTTGGGTGAGTACATCCTTCATCTGTGTATGATTGGAAGCGCTCATGGTTACTGTGGGTATCAGCGCCTCGAGCAGATCCCAGACATTGAAGCTGACGACTCAGTGGATGGCATCACAAATGGTAGCATCTTTACTCCCGCTGAGATGGAAGCGTTGTGGGAGGATTTAGAGTGCATGGTGAAACCATCCTGGGTGACGTCAGTTCCGGCTACCCTTTCGTCATCTGGTCCCAAGTTGAAGTCTGATCAATGGCGAACCATTGGATCCCTTTACTTGCCAGTGACATTGATCCGACTATGGTCCAATGCTAAGCGAGAGGACAAAGAAGCCAAGAAGCGCCAAGAACTACTTCATCTCACTATGTTACTTTCATCAGCTGTCGCTGCAGCCACAACCCGCGTCACCTCTGTAGCTCATGCCAACGATTACCTTGCTTATATGGCCAAGTATCGCGAGGAGTTGCAGCGACTATTTCCAGATTATGCATGTCATTGTAACCATCACATGGCGATGCATATTGGAGAGTTTCTGACGAGGTATGGTCCTGTTTATGGGTGGTGGACGTTCCCCTATGAACGCATGATTGGAATGCTTCAAAAAATATCCACAAATTACAAGCCAGGTAAGATACAACCAACTCTCTGTGTTTTTTGCTGATAAAGAAGTAGGTGAATATGAAGAAACCATAGGACGCTCCTGGCATCGCTCCTCCAACTTCAGGGCGTTTTTTACAAGGGACATTTGTCCTCAACCTATCAAAAACTGTCTCAACTTCTTCGAAACACTAGTTCAGCAACAGAACCGCAACAGTCTCTCCAGCAACTCCATTCCCCAGCCTGAGCTCAACGAGCTTGAGGACAACGAAGAACTAGAAGCTGGCGATGACAAGTTGATTACATTGGCAGAGAAACTTATCACGGATGACATTCGTGCTGCGTTCACAAGGAAGCTAGGAGCAGGTTGTGCCGTTCCCAGGAATGCCAAGTTCACCAATCGCGTCACTCGCAATGGGATCTCTTACACGATACACGAGACTCATGAGGGCAACAGTGGGGTGATTTGCAAGGGTCTCGATGTACCATTCTGTATTGAAAAAATCATACAATTTCCGGAAAACGGGCCTTGTAGGGGCACTTGGTTTGTTGTTCGACGTCACCGAAAACCAACAGTCACCACTGATCCGTACCTCAAGTATCCATACTTGCGGGCGCGGATATGGCATTACGAACTGGAGCAATACATCGAAGTTCTCCCATTCTCAGAGATAGATAGCCATTTTGCAAAGCTTGCCATTCCATGGGAAAAGCAGAGAGTTGCAGTGATTGTTTCATTGTCCCGAGTACGTCCAGAATGATTTTACAAATTTGTTTAGCAGCTGATGGTATGCGTTTAGGGTCTCTTGATTTAAAGTAGGGCTTACGGTACATTATTACAGGTGGTCGTTTAGTTTACACGTGAATATAGGCGCAATTATCAGGAACTGAAAATGTATCGGATCATGATGCCATGCGAAGACAATAGCTGAACTTGCATATCAGGTGTTTCTGCCATAATCTCAAGCTAATATTTTTATATTAGTCGACCATCCATCTGGTACTGAGTGGAAACACACCAGCTGATCACAAGCGTCCCGAAGTTGGAAGGAAATCAGGGGCAGACGGCGTGAGCTCATCAATCAGTTGATTGGCGGTATTGCATATCCTAGTTGTCACGTTGGAGATTTGCCTCTAGATCATCTTCAGAGAATCCTTCGTCAATCTAAGAATGCGATGATGTGAGGAAGACAATGAAATGAAGATCTATTCGGCGCGTATCTCGGCAAATGGATCCTCTTCGTTGTCGTCACCAAGCTAACAAAAACAAGATGGCTTCGATGAATAATGAGGGGGCAATTGACTTACTCATGACTTATTCGACAACCGCGTATTTAGTTGCAGAGTCTGCATAGGAAGTTCGGTTCGGTAGCTGCAAAAAATAAATCAGCTTCACATGCTCCAAAACGAATGCATAGCGCCTGAATTGACCAGCCAACTGACAAGTCGCATTCGGTTTCCCAAACACATCTTCATAATCCTCTTCATCATCCTCCGCATACTTCCCAAACCCCGTTTGATTCTGCAGCTTTTTCGCCTCGGCGTGTCCGAACGAGCCTGCACTCCCAAGTGGTGTTGCGAGCGAACCTGATCTAGAATGAGAATGAGATGATGCGGAAGGACCAAGAGAGCCGAGGGGGCTGATGGACGATCGAGAAGGTTTCCGTGAGAGGCTTGGAAGAGGAGCGGACAGAGGGCCCGGAGCGGTAGTGGATAGACCGATGGTTTTGATGTCGTCTGGATGGAAGAGACCACGTCGGATATTGTTTTTCATCTGGAAGTATTCATAATCACCTATGTACTCTCTTGGCAAATAATAACGACGAACCTTGAAGTCAGCAACTTTTTCATGCAACCTTTGCTCATCTTCCTCTGTGGCAAGGTCCGAATAGTCTTCCACTATGGGTAGAATATCTGAGGCCGGTGCTTGAGCAAGTGGGATATGTTGATGTCCTGGACTTCAATTAGGCCAGATAGTTTGTGCATTGTCTTCTACCTCAGGCTTATCATCTTCTGCCGTTGTTTTCTCTAGAGCTGAGCATCGCAAACACTATTCTCACAAGACTGGAGTTACAAAAAAGTCGAGATAACCTACCTTGGAGCTTTGTAAAGGAGATACCATCCTCGAAATCATCATCCCAGTTGTCCGCTTGTTCTTCTGGAGGCTGCAAGATGAATGGCAGAGGTTGAATCTTTTCGACGAGGCCCAATCCCGGCTTGCTACCCGGTGTAGGACCATTTTTTCATCCCGAAGGTCCAGATGAAGGATGCGCGCCAAGTTCGGTTAATGAAGTTGACTGCAACATCCCCGCGGGTCGCGCCTGTGTAGGTGAGCTTGGGCGGAGATTCCTGGAAGGATGCTTTGAGAGTTTCAACGGAGCTAATTGGTTTTAGCGAACGCTGAGTTTGATACATAGCACGAAGACGCTAGTTAAAAGCGCACATTTTAAAACCTCATTCCATTCTTGTATGTGTCAGTGAGGGCCATCGTGCCAGAGGCACGCGACATAAATGAGTTCCTTTTTTCTTGCTGTTTGTGAATTGTGATAGCAGGAAGCTCAGAGAGAGCACCAGGCAAGGACCCAAAAGCAGCAAACTGGCGTTTGCCGGCTATGGCACCATGATGGCCCCCAATGCGAAGCCATTTGGTATAAGAATGAATTCGATAAATGGAACTTCTAGTTAGCTATTAAAACTTGCCAATAATATATCGTACTTGTATCTAAAAAGTCCGCATAAACGAGCGCGATTAATAGTATAGAAGTCAGTCTTTGTGTGAAATTGTACTGCGGGGTGTCAGCCTCCTCGATGGCCAATTCACTCAGGTGTGACTGGCAGAGCTGAGCACATTGCGGAAGAATAGGAAGCGATCGTAAAAGGTATCATGCGGGAAGGCGCACCAAAGTCAAAGCCGAAACCCTCACTAAAAAGGATGGTAGGATACTCCGAGGAAGGGGTTTCGGCCACACGGGCAAGACTTGCTGCTATGGCTATCGATGAAGAGGATTCGGTCCAGGAGGAACCTTTGAGCACGGCAGGATGATATGCAAACGATGGAATAAGATAGATAAATAACAGAGAAAATATGCCACCTTCGCGCAACATACAAAGAGTCAGCATATACAAACTTACGATGAAGCGCAGCTACACACCTCTGGCCAAGACACCACCCATCCGAAGACGCGATGACCTACATCCCTTCCAAAGAAATCCGCAACCTGAGACCTCCCAACACTGAAGTAAAGATTGGAAGTAGAATTTGAGCAATTTCCTTTTATTCAAATGTCAATCGGCCACTGCGGTCATGAAAAAGTCATATCATACTTTTCGCATTTCGCGAGGATTGGGTACCAGGGTTTTATCATGATTAACGACTAAGGAAATAAATATATAAGTGTTACTATCCACTGCCACATAGTGGATAACATACATTGTCTTGAGAACACTTTTGCACGATCGTCTTTACCAGCACCTTCGTGAGCCATCTTGCCTTGGCGGTTCCTGACAAATATGTCTGCGCCTGCACGTACTGCTAGCTCGATAAGACGCAGGTCTTTGCGGCAGGCAGCTTCATGCAGGAGAGAAGTGCCTGAATCGTCGTCGAGATGCAAGAGGTCCACAAATGTGACTCCAGGGGACTCTAGGAGCTGGATGAGACCAGGAGAGGGAGGATCTGGGAGGGGAGAGAGAATATAGCTTCTTAGAAGGGATCTGCAAGATGCATTGAGAAATGAGCGGGAATCTGGATTGATGTGGTCAAATTTTTGAGAAGGAATGGTATGTCAGGAAGAAGTACCGCCGATAGCCCGAGGCATTTCCTTCCCTCTAGCTACATCTTTGCATGCCTTTCCTTGACTATCTCGTAGGCTATCGCCAATATTTTCTTGCTCCAGAAGTAAGTTGACCACATCGAGTTGCTCCAGATCCAGGTGGATGAGTCCCATTGGGCGAGATTGCACGATGAGAGGGCAGACGTCGAGCAGTTAGCACTATGTGCAAAAAAAAAAATCCCAATTTTCAGCTGGCCGACTTGATCTCTAGGAGAAATGGATGGATGGTGGTGGGGTCTCCTAAACATTTGATCAGCCGCATTTACACAAGTGGATCGAATGAAGCATATATTACCGCTGCGGAGAGTAGATAGAAGTTTGGGCCTTGGCTGCCTCCATAAAGGTATTAGTTGCATCGGCCAAATCAGGGAGAGGCCTGATTTGCAATGGAGCTGGGACAAGGTATGTTGGAGGTTTGACCGACTCTGATGATGAAGGGCAGGAAGCAGAAAGTCAAGAGCCACCATCTGGCCAAGGCCCGGCATAGCCAAGGCGAGGTTTGCAGAAGCGGTGGAGTGCGATGAGGGCACTTGGAGGAGCAGGAATGTGCCGCGTGGGAACAACTTGGGTGCAATCTTCGGACTTTAAAACCCCGGTCCGGCCTTGCCGCGTCAATATTGCATGTTCTCATATTCTCGTTGACGCGATATTCTAGGTAATCCTGCTTTATGCATCTCACTTTCGAATTCTGAGGCTCTACTTCTTGGATAGTCCTGAATTCCTATGAATGCTCAACAATGGCTCGAGGACCCCACTGGAAGGACCCTGTAGGCATCGCAACCATCAACACCATTGTGATGAAACTCATACCAAAATAGACGAATGGGCTGCATCCAGTCCAACTGGAGCTTGTTTCGGCTATCCTTGACGGACAGGACATACAATGAGCGTCCAAATACGCAATTTGGCATCTGTTTTCTCACTCATGGACTCAATGGCGACAAATTTCCTGATTTACGACCATTATACATTGCCGAACTGTCGAGCAGGTCTCCCGTGTGTACGCTTGCATATGGCGTCTTCAACCAGATGGGACGAATAAACTCAGGCGAGCTCGCGTTTATCATAGCATATGCCCTCCCGATTACAATAAGGAGATGATACAACTTCTTGAGACTGATCCACACTTGCAGATCGTGATATCTACTGTTGCCTTTTCAAATGGCCTTAATGCATAGTCACTTCTCGATAGCCTATCACTTGGATTTGGTTCGACATTTAATGAGTCTTGGCAGGAGAAGGGGCGTGTTGGAAGGAATCCAGATACGATTGGAAGAGGCATTATCTTTTCACACCGCCGAGTACTCAAGGATGCTCAATTATACCTTGCATGTACGCGCTGATTTTTCTATTTCTATGAAAATATTGATCCATAGCACCATATTCAGCTCTTAATTTCCGTCCAGTTCCACACAAGAATCGCTCAAAGAAGGCCAAGAGCCCTCGCGTTCTAGATAAATCCCAGGCTCTCGTTATCACGGAAAATTTTTGCTACATTGCATGCATTAACAATTGCTATGGGAACCCCTCTTTGGATTCATCTCGTCCAGATTTGCCTCGTTTGGATTGCCTCACTGCTGGCCGTCGCCTACCGTGCTCACTCTGTCTATCGCGGCGAGGAGATGGTGACTCTCTTGTTTTCCCACCATCCCCATTGCCTGCAGGTTCCGCTACACTACCCATCTTAACAACACCTCGAGCTGTCCAAAAGTTGTCTATTCCCAAAAAAGACAAGCTGAAAAAGAAGGAGCGAGAAGCAGCACAGAAACATTTACTCAATTTTGGTGAATCTATTCGCCAAATTCAACGGGGCCCCAATACCCACAAGTATCAACCACGTTCATCATATTTTCCATCTCGCATCTTGTCTGCAATACTCGATTCATTACTCGTCATCCATTTCCCATCTGAACTCGAAGTCATCATCAACAATTCATGGGCCTACTACTCCAGTCATGGAACAGCCCTTTTTAACTTGATCATCGAAATCCAAACATCAATTAAGGTCCAACAGAATAATGCACGAGAACTTACCCTAGCCAAGCAACGTGAAAAGCGACAGGCTGCAAGAGATATTAATGACGAAGATACCTGCGACCCATCACTACCTGATGTAGGACCTTCTGAGCAACCTCTCAATGAATCCCTGAGTCGCAAGCGCCACGCCCTTGAGCAGATAGCCAACACTACCAAACGACAACGAGCTCCTAGAACGGTTCAACCAAGTGTTGCCCAAGTGTTAGAAGGCTATCGCCCACAGTGCCGCACCCGCCGAAATGCTCTTGTTCCTGAATCATCATCTGGAGGTAATGATGGAAAGGAGAATGGGGGTCGCAGGGTTTCAATGAGATCAAGGAAAAATTACTAGGTATTATTGCTTCGAGAAACTACTTGTTACCCTAGTCCGAATTGTACAAATCATTGTCTTCAACACCATTATCACTATCTGATGAAATTCCGTGGTCGATATTGTGGGCACCATCATCCTCATCACTTGAACTGTCTCTATCCTCCCTATATTCTTGCTCGTGCCAAGCTTGATGCATCAACTGGTCGTCGGACAAATAAATATCATAATCAGAGCCACTGACTAGTTGATTGTTGCTAGGGTCATCTTCGTTCGGCTCGTCATCTTCAGATTGGGTACTAGAGGATACGTGTGAAGGTGTTGGGGAGCGAACAGAATCTGATTTAGAAGTGCATAAGCTGGAGGAGCTTCCAGTCTCACTAAGTCTAAGAGGTATGTTAACAATGGCATTATCGGTTTCAGCATGAAACTGAAAGGATTGGGCTTGCAATTCCGTGTCGGGGCCAGCTTCAGCTTGTCTATGAGCCTGGATATCCACAATAACGTCTGCATAGGCCGTCGACTTGCAGATAAAATCATCGAGTTTGTTGCTATCCAGTCGCCTATACCCTTAATTGATTGGTTGCCGCATGCCCTAATGTCCGACCAGCACAGAAAAAGTGCAAATTTTCCTCCTTGTACAAGGCAAAGAGAACTCTGAGTTCATCACGAAGATGAGGGGATGTATGTGTTTTGCCCCGGCTATGCAGGGCAAAAGCATTCTCGATTTCTTCCTTGATTCGTAAGAAATGATTAACGTTTGGTGCGAGCGTGTGACGATAAAAATTGTCATCAAAATCACCACCTCGTTTCTTGACCATGTCCTCAAGCCAACGGTTATAATGCTCTTGAAGCAAGTCAGCTTCAATCCACCGTCCGAGCTCGCCAGTTATATTTACGAGCCAGTTGTTGAGTATTCCATTGCGAAGGTCCTCGGAGGCCTCCTAGTGTAGCAGACAATATACTTCCAGGAGATAGGTTGTATAGTTCTGCTGAGACGAACCAGCGAAGGTAAATATCCAGAGCTATTAATGGAGTGTTCACACAAGTTAATGAACTATAACTGAAAAGGAATATAATCGAGTTCCTTGCCTTCAAGATCTCAAAGACGCGCCCAATATTTCCCTCAGGAATAGCAAAAGCTACTTCGATCCACCAGCCAAAATCCTGAAGAAAGAGGATGCTGTTCGCAAGAACGCGATCGCCATCGAAGTTGTCAGCCTCTTGATGGACCTTTGGCAAATCCTCAGTCAGAAGAGCAGGTGGGTCACTCTCGGAAATGTCTAGTTGCGTGCTTGGGGTAGAGCCAGTATTTTGCATTATAAACGGCAAACCAAACATGACTTTCATAGGCGCTGGTGCATCACTTGATTCAGCGTGAGAGAGTGCCTGTTCATGTGCGTCCTGTGATGCATAACGATTTACAAGGATACTTGCTTGGAGCAATAATATTTCGAGCGAAGGTAATTCATCCTGTCTTGCCAGATTAGCGAAGTGTGAGAGGAGGTCTGGTTTAGCCTCCAGAAACACCCTAAAGGTTGATGCGGAATCAGAGGATTTGTGAAAAGAGAGTAGAGTGGGTCGCACCTCCAGCAATCAAGAACTCGAGCCTCCCAGACTAATGTCATGCTTCGTACAGTTGGGTAGTAGTCACAACTATTGAGGTTGGATGGACGTTTGAAACCAGCTGCATTTGAGCTCCGAGAAAGTGAGGATGGATCCTTTGAGGTTGGAGGTCCATAATGGTTTGCGGTAATTGAGTTAATCATTGTGGCTTTTGCGTGCCAAATTTCAGGCGTAGCAATGCGATTCCGGAAGGATTTGTGATTGTCAGGAATGGAGCACAAGTATTTCTGTAGTCGAAGTGTTGTTGCGTATGAAGCGCCATCTCCACGAACCCAGGAGAGGAGCTGGTCTGCCTCTTCTGACCCAAGACCCATTTGTTCATCGAAATCCATGATCGCTCGTGCCATCCCTTGAGTCTCAGTCTCTCTCTCAGAATTGGTTCCTAAAGGCTGTACCACAGTCTTTCGTCCTTCACGCATGCGATGCTTGGCAAGGGGCTCTGAACGAAACTTTTTTGAAATGTCTTTGGACATAGAGTTGAGTTCTGGGATGTAGTCAACAAGAACGCGAGCCCAATGTAGTGATTGAATCTCGAGGAGATGAGTCCAATCAATATCAGTCCTGAGCGTTTCAACAGTCATAGTCTTGCGCTTCTTCTGAGCAACACGTGTAAGGTGACTCTGTAAATCGAAGGCACCAGGTTCACAATCATCGAGGCGTATTGCTGTTCCTGCAGTCCCAACTTTGAGTATACTTTGGCGTGCGATACCTCCTTCGTAAACGGGGGTACTCTTGGACATTATCAAGAACTAAGCACCATTCTGTTTCTCCTCGCCGGGTTGCATCCTTGACAGAATTTTGTAGAGCAGTAAGGCTTGAACCTGTCATAGAGTCGAGAGCCTTCCGCACAGTTGTGTCGCTTACGATATTCCCAAACCGGCTGTAGACGCGTTTGACATCGATATGGGATTTCACGGCAAAGTGCCATATGCCCAGGGCCATTGCAAGATCCCCATTTGCATAGCGGTTGCGCGAAAAGATAAAGGAGCTAACAGCCCCAACTTGGATCTAGAACAAAGAGGTAAGTATGATTGAACATTTAGTAATATGTCATGAAATACTACGTGCAATGGGATGTGGCCGTCGCTTCTTCACAATGAAAACGCCGTTCTTGCATAGGCCAGCCATAGACTCAGTCAAGTACCAAGAGACAGGTGCGCGTGTCCTATATTTTTCACAAAGTGAAGCAATGCTAACTTCCCCAAAGCTTCCCAGGTAACAAGATCGACATGTTCCTCTGAGTGTCGGCGGTTGGTTGAAGCACGAAGATGGGTATTGTTGTCTTTAACAGTGAGCTTGTATATCTCATGGTGAGCGTGTTTAGCGACGAGATTCGTTGCCCAGGTGAATAAAGAAGGACGTGCGTGGTGGATTTCGGCAGGAGAGACAGATGGTGAGAAAGGTGCATGGCGCTCGTGGTACCAAGTTGATTTCGGGGACGGTGCACTGTGCTTATGGGAGTAGATGAGAAGGATAATGTCAGACATCTTTGTCTTTGTTTTTCCCTGCAGAAAACGAGCAACAGCCAGACCATGAGCAACACTGCGAGGATCCTCCTTTCCGACGGGGTTGTAGAACATAATCTCTGAGAAGTCACCGATTGAGTCGAAGCCCCAGTCTCCTAGAATCTTTTCCATCCGTTTGAATTTAACCTCTAGCTTCTTCGTTGTGTTCTGTGGAGGTTGAATTAGCCTTGGTTGGCTCGAAGATTCGCTGAGATTAAAATGCATATTGAATGGAGAGCCAAGGGGTGATAGAGATGGAGTGGGTGAAAAAGCCAGAAGGTCATCAGGAGAAGATGTGTCAAGTGGTGATGCTCCAAGATTTTCCGAAGTGGTTGCAGAATGTGATAAGAAGGGTGATATGTAGTCTGGTACTGCCGGCACTTGAATTGTTGGTGTTTTCTTGTAAGATCGGACGGTTCTAACATGGCTTTCCATGACAGTTAATGTTTAAATGTAAAATAATTTGAATTTGGAAAAATGAAGTAGGTTTGGGGACTAAAAACGCATCAAGAGTCGAGGGAGACAAGGCAATATTGACGCGACGCGGTTTCAAAGTCCGAAGATTACATAAACATTTTCTAGCATGGGTTTGGGGGCGCGGTAAAAACAGGACTACCATCTTGCATCCTCATGAGTAAGCGGATACTGACCAATAGTGGAATGGACTCATAGCATAGCCTCGCAGCGTGATGGACTCATAGCATAGTTTCGCAGCGTAGCCTCGCAGCATAGCCTTGCAGCATAGCCTTGCAGCATAGCCTTGCAGCATAGCCTCGCAGCGTAGCCTCGCAGCATAGCCTCGCAGCATAGCCGCGTTTCTTTTTGTATAAATACTTAGGCCTTTAGGGATGGATTCTCTATTGGTTTGATCCAGTACATACCACATCCCTGCTCTAGCTCAGTGCCTACTGTGTTTAAGTCACCCTGCTAGCTTTGTTCATCAAACCGACATCCGAATTTCCAACACCTCCTTATAACCCAGGTTGCTCTCCAGCCATGTCTATCCGCTCTACCCTCTTCAAGTGCCAGCTCCTAAGGAATGTTGCAGCTAGTGAAATAGCAGTAAAATTACTTGCGGACAGTGCAACACCCGAAATTCAAACTGCTTTTGAAGATGTGCTGCTATCCCTAATTCCTGCACCATTTCACAATGATATTGAGAGGGAGAACCTCTTCCGGAGCTTTCTTTCATGGTGCGCAGACAAGTCTCTTTCCTGCCCCAAAGAACTAGAGCAGGCCATTGCCAACCGATCAAATCTCAAAAAGAAGCACCGGAAGGCAAAGCGGAATTTCATTGACAGAGTAGGCCTAAACTGGGAAGCAGCAAGAAGAGATGAATATCTTTCAGGTATCCCCACCACCATCATTCCTGCACTCAGCACACCATATCCACCCCTTGCACACTGGGTATTCGAATCTGATGAGATTAAGGAAAAGTGGGAGTACTGGATTTCAAAGGCACCGCAGGCTGATGCCAGGAAGAAGCGGCTCCCTATGCTCAGATTAGACCCAGGAAAACTTGCATGCGACCTTTCCAGCGATACCAGCATGATATTTCAAAAAGAAGATGGTCAATTGGCTGGACTTGTGCTTAGAAACTTTTGCCCTGACTCCCATACACTCAGCTGGCTGGATGATGTCATTGAGGGAGCTGCAGGTTAGTGATGCCAAAGTTCGGTTCCGAACCGACGCAAGAACCGAGAACCGAAAGAACCGAACCGTCGGTTCAGGTTCAGTTCAGTTCAGTCCAGGGATTTTGGGCTGTCGGTTCGGTTCTCGGTTCTCACATTTCTAAATTTCTGAGAACCGGGTTCGAACCGGTTCGAACCGAACTTTCTGTCAATATTTTTTTCTAATTTTTCCGTGCAGAATTGAATTTAAAATCTATAAAATATTGTTAGGCGCCAGACAAGCGCCAGAACCCATATTTTGGGAGTCGGAGTTTTAAAAATCTCATTGACTCTCAGCTATCAACAAAACACAACTGTCACAACGCAACGCGAACAACACCAGCGATAACGATGCTAACACCAACAACTCCCCACTAGGGAAGTTATTTTTGGTGAGTTTCTTGATTTAATTAATATAATATAACTATGAAATCACACAGGGATGACAACGATAAGCACCACAACGGACATCGGAGCTCGACGTTTAGCGCCTTCTCACCACGGAATGTTGTCAATGAACGCAAGGCTACTCCACACATCTGTACAAATGCAACCGCTTTCAAGATCCAAACTGAAGGCGAATATCAAGCTTTGAGGGCCCGTTCGGTTCTTCTTCGATCGACTAAAAAAGAGTCGCCTGATCGGAAGGTTCGTGCCCGATGTGAAATAATCCTGTGCGCAGGAGCATTTGGATCCCCACAAGTTCTGATGCTCAGGTATATATTGTCATTTTAATCAGAACTTGAAATTCTTAGTACTGACACTTCAATAGCGGCATTGGTCCTGAGGAACATCTCAATAATCACAACAAGAATTAGCACAACGATAACGGACATGGACACTACCCCTTCCAAGGAATTTTTTTTAGGTTTTGATTTATTTCTAATGTAGACTACGACAGGCAAATGATGACGAACAACGATGCCGAATGGACGACAACAAATGACAACGAACAAACGAACAACGAACGCCAAAAATGGATGAACAAACATAAACAAACGACAATGAACAACGAACCAAGGACAATTAATGGACGAATGCCAAGCAGAACGATGACGAGCAACCCTACTACCTTGGCCGGTATTTTTTTTAAAATTTAAATTTAAATCTAATATAACCGACTACAGACAAACAACGAACAACGAACGCCAAAAATGAATGAACGAACATAAACAAACGACGACAAACGAATGAACCAAAGACAACGAATGGACGAATGAAAGATAATACCACGACGACCGCGGCCGCTATCTTTGACACCAGCCCGCAGCAACGTCCCTCATGGAAATGGTTCTCGCTATATCCGATCCTAGAATGATGTCCGACATGACAACTTTGACCGCCGCTTTTCTCGATTCCATTACCGTTGATACCAGCTGATAACGAGGATATTAGTTATCCTGGTCCCGTTCCACCATCGGATGATGTATGATACTTAAATTCTAATTTAATCTACAGCAGATAAATGACAACGCACAAACAACAACAACAAATGGATCGGAACGCCGGTGACAACAACAGATGACGAATGAACGAATGAATGACGAATTAACACAAACAAACGACGACGAATGCATGAATGAATGGACAACGGACGGATGACAAACGAACGGACGGACGACAAACGAATGAACAACTTGAAATGGGATGAAGGAATGATGAACGAACGAACGAACGACGAACGAACGAACGACGAACGAACGAACGACGAACGAACGAACGACGAATGAACATAGACACACAACTGTTTAACACATCAAAAGATGAGGTATGTTTGAACCTTATGTATTCTGTATGACGGCTACTGAATGTCAATCTACTGGAATAGATATAAGTTGTAAATTTCCTGGAAACTCGACAATGAATGAACGGACGTCGAATGAACAAGGTTTTTTTTCTATTTAAATATACTATAACAACAACAGCATCCATGCTAGGAGCATAGTAGACTACTAGTAGCTTGTTAAATCAAGCAAATTACAATATAATTTAATTTAAAGGTTTTTATCATCGGTTCAACAGTTCGAACCGGTTCTAGAACCGGACAGAACCGACAGAACCGGTTCTATCGGTTCTGGTTCCGGTTCCGGTTCAGTTCAATGAGGAACCCTTCGGTTCGGTTCTCGGTTCTTCAAAAAAGGTTGAAGAACCGAACTGAACCGAACTTTGGTAACACTACTGCAGGTATTAGGAAGAGTATAAGGGTGTGCATTGACCTCACCTTCATTCCACATTGCTTTTACTGATCAGATGTATTCCAGCTTGAAGACCCAGGAGTGCTGGTCCAAATAGGATATTCTGCAGGCTCGCGCAGTTCTCCATCCTTCGATTGGGTCAAGAATCTGCTGTCCAAGAAACATTCACCTGAAGAAAAAGTTGCAATGGATGTTAAGGAAAGTTCAGCCTTTGCTCTCATGTGGAATATGATCCGCTCTAGGCTTCCACAAGAAATTCTCGATGATTTCAACAAATTCACTACCAGCACAAATATAAGAAGGATGGATGCAAATGGACACATGGCTGATGAAAAAGGCCAAACTTTTTATTCTGCATCAATTGGAGAAGACCAATTTGATTTCCATGATGCTGAACTCGCACCACCATCAGGTGTCTTTGGAAAGAATTATTCCCGGTGAGCCAATTCATCAGTGTATGCCTACTACCTTGCTTATCTCCACTGGCTCTAGTGCAATTCATTATGAGCACCAGCCCCACCACTTTGCTGTGTCATTCACAGTATCGCGGAGCCATGACCATTCTGCTGGTGGCCATTTCTACATGTCCAGATATGGGATCCGCATTGCCAGTGCCCCAAATACACTCATTGCTTGGATCCCTTCAGAGCCACATGGAACAAGCCTCCAGAATTTCTCACCTGGTGATTCAGATCCAGATTTTTTCCAGAGAGGTCTGGCATTTGTGACTTCATCCCGGCTGCCAAGCATATGGGCAAAGTATCAAAAAGCTAGACTCAGTCATGCAGAGGCATTGGAAGTGCTGGAGAATCCAGGTAGCAGTGATGAAAAGTTTGAGTAGTGGTAGTGATGCTGGAGTCCAGTTCTGAACCGAAGTTTGAACCTGAACTTCTGAGAACCGGACCAAAGTTCAGTTCAAAGTTCAGGGTATGGACAATCTAGTTATAATGTCCTTTCCATATTATATTTTCTTTGCATTAAAGAAAGAATATTGTATCTAATTGATGATGTTACCATAATCCTACATGTCTCAGATGCGCGGTTATGAATCGCTGCCTGGGTGTTATAATGTTGTGACAGGTTCGCAAATGTCATATTGCTAAATCGGACTTTCCCCGATTTCCTGATGTAGAACAATCAGGTATCATAATCGTTTTAAGTACTACTAATTACAATTACATTCAAGGCAGCTGATTCACTGCAAGGTCTTCAAACCAGTACTCGCGGGTAAAAGTTCAAGTTACGAACTTGTTAGGTCTGGACTTTTTATATTCTAACATATATATCGGGTGTTTATGCAGATAGCAGCGCTGCCTATATTATTTACCAAGGTCGCCCCTCCTGAATATGCGATGAACTACTCTCCATCCCCACCACCTGTCGGAAAAATCCCAATTAGCATATCAGTAATTGCGCCAGCTTATGATCTTATAAGAGCTCACCAGTCTCTGCGGCCACACACATCAGCACAATGTTAGGATGTGTCACCTAATGATAAGTGTGCGCGAGTGCCCATAAGTTCTCCCAGGCGATCCTATCAGAATCTAATCGGCAGGCCCTATCACCCTGTGCTAATGTCTAATATCCCTTATAACTATTGTTAAGCACGTAGATTCTTTATATACAGGTAAAAGTAACTGGGACCACGAAATACGGGAGAGACGAAGAGTCACCTCATGATAAGCGTAGGCAAGTGCTGGTGAGTTTCCCCAGGCAAGCCTATCATAATTTAATTGAGCCCAATCGCCCTGCTAATATCACTTATAACTACTGTTAAGTAGATAATTCATATACAGGTAAAAGTAACTAGGACTACGAAATACGGGAGAGATGAAGAAATGAATGCATATACAGATTACAATATAAACATGCTACGGAGAAGGAACAGAGTGACGTTTACAAGGTATTTTGGTATGTACTATGTACAGGCTCATGGCTTTCGTTGGATTTCGTGGAGAAGCTCTTGCAACATACTGCTGATAACCAGTCTATCCTCTCTCGCTCAGGCTTCAGTGGCCATCTTCTCAAGATTCTCCCAACACCAGTAATCTCATTCCGCAGCCATTTCATATTGTCTTCGTTGCGAAAAGCGAGACATTGTTTTTTCGATGGGCGCTCCGAGTCGTCGAGCGGTCTTGCAGTTGAAAGTCCTGCTTCGATGAGGGTTTGGCACGATGACTCTGATTAGCGCGAACACCCTGGCATTTACATCAACAGTGATGATTAGCAAGGTTACCTGCAATGAGTATATGGCATCACCTTGACAGGCCCGACTGGTGCAAGTGTGTCAACACTGTGTTCAGTACGTCGTTGCTTCGTCCAAGTCCTACGTCAGGCTGTCGACGACGCCGCGATTGAGGTTCCTCTTCCTCACTAGATAGGGGAAGTTGTTTTCAACTTGTAGGAGCCGCCTGACGACAAGGTAGACGAGAATGAGCTTGCACCAAGCTTCATGCTTGTCGAAACCCCGTCCACGTTGATGGGTTTTACAATAGCGACACTTTCACTCAAGCCCCTCAACTTGGAGTTTCACTGATTTCTTCAGATACATTGGATGACACGGCATTTGTGGGAAAGTCTGGACTCGAGGTAAGTTCACGGTCTGTTTCGATTCTTTCAAAGCAGTTGATTTCTGTATCTACGTATGGGATTATAGGCACGCTCCACAGCCCCACTATTAAATTGGCATAATGCGTCAGTTTGTTTATTAAGTAATGAACGTAAAATGTCGCGGCCCCACAAACATTGAGTTTGTGCCTGGTTTGTGCAATATGTTGTATATAGTAAATGGGACCTTTGTTCTACTTAGCACCCCAACTAATTCTACCCACCTACGATGTCGCCACCACCAACACAGTCAGGTATTTGTTCCACCTCGCCAGCTCCCTCGGATTCCGAGAACACCCCGGTGCTCAGCATCAACACTTCCCCAGCTGACTTGCTCAAGGTGACTGCACAGTTGCTCGTGCGACGCTTAACTGATCATGTGATCGCGTTTCGGAGATTGCCCGGCAGTACGAAGTCGATAAAAACACCGCGCAGGCTGAATTGAAGCGTCTCAATCGCAAGCTTGCAGATATCACCAACGACGAGGACGACGACTCCAATCACAGGCCCAAACGTCGAAGGACCCGCCACGATTCTCTACCTGCAGGTTCAGACGAAGAAGGTACCGACACCAGCAATCGCGCCGATGAACACTTTGTCTACCAAGCTGGACACAAATTCTTTCTGCTCTACGCTCCGTGGGTTCGCTCCGGGGACGACCTCTTCGACACCAATGTTGATGAGCACTACGACGCAACTGAGAGATTTGAGAACGACAAGAACAAGTCACAAGGTCAGCTCAAGGATATTCTCGACCTCCTTCAGGTGAAATTCCAGCAACAAGCCTTACATCAGAGGTGGCTTCGACGACAGGTCAGTTCCTTTCATATTCCATGTCGCTGTACTCACTCGTGACTAGTTTATGAATGGTCTCAACGCCCAACGACATAATACTGCAAGCCGGATTCGCCACAACTGTGCGTCAATCCTGGGTGCCTCCGAAACCGACCTCCTCAAACCCGACATCAGGAAGGCCAAGTTTCGTGAGGAAATCGGATGGGTGAGCGAGACCGGAGTGTACTCAAGCGTTGATGTTCCGATTCTTCACAAGGATTGGGGCGGTGAGTACTCGCTTTCTTCCGTCTTCCTCAATCCGAAGCTTATGGGGGTCAGCCTTTCATATTTCATACCTACCTTTTGCTAATTGATTTTTTACTCAGATATATGTAGCCCTTATTCGTGGGCCTAGGGCCGGAAAACATTTCATGAATGGTGAATCATTTCATCCCCAAGCCGAGACGATGGCTCGGATCCATAACATTCGCAACATCACGCCCGGTGCGATTGCTACATGTGGTATACTGGTACGTTCTAACACTCATACTGATAATCTTGCATTTCTAACACTCTTACTCAGGCTCGCTGGGCACTTTCGGGTGATGAAACTCTTCAAGAAGTAGGATCAAGCACCAGCATACGTTATTTCAATGATTTCGAGGAATACCTAACAATTATTGAGACCGGCCTACGACAAAGGAAGAAGAGCATTATCAACGTCATCAAGCAATGGGATGAGAAGATATTCCCCGAGACCGACTCGAGTCTGGTGAAGGGAAAGAAGAGTGATGAGAATAGTGGTTTGAAAAGGGCAATGGATCTTTTGCTGGCTGATTCGGAAGAGGAAGAAGAGCTGATGTAGGACTAGGACGGAAATCAGACTGCCAGTGCTGGGTTGTTGCCAGTATAATACCTGCTGTTACATAGTAGCTGCACATCCAGCTTGTAATACCATTGATTTGACTCTCTTTTGTTGCGTGAATCAATCTGCATATTGTGTACGAAATTCAGGATGTGTTCTGGTAGATCATAGGTGACAAACCCGATAACATGGGTAAGCTCTAACTCACCCACTCAGCACTGATCAGGGGAAATAACCACTGTATCCATCGATACACCGTCTCAGCACTCAGATGTTTCATAAGGAGAAATAATTACTGTAATCATTGACACACCCTCTCAGCACTTAAACATTTAATCGGGAGAAATAACTGCTATAATCCATTGATACACCTTCTCAGCGTTTGATCATAGGGAATCGGACTTGTAATTACTATACAACTAATAAGACTTGTCACACTTATAAAGACCTTCTGAAACTGGCAGGGTACCTGAAAATCTGACGGTCTTACAGGCACATACGGGGACATAATTGCCGTTGTATGCTTTTCTTGGTTTTTCCGACATCCGGAGATCACTCATATATCAAGATCCAACCCAGTACGCATGCCACCATCCTTATTCATTCTTTGCACGAGTCATTGCATCGTGTCACCAAATGTTATTTTGACTTAAAACTCAACATATCAGTGCGCACCTTCTTTTTTTTTTAAAAAAAAACAATCCTTCATTGTTCTTTTGTTTCATTGTAAATAGCAGTTGGTGAGTTAAAAGAGATTCATAGCGTCAGAGAGGAATTTCATTCAAAACGAAATCAGGGTGCAGATCCAGTGACGCGATGAACAAAGCCCACCTTTGTCGTCTCTTCACACTCAAGTG
>MU130362.1:35734-71317 GCA_015039465.1 Phlegmacium glaucopus
CATCATTAGATGAAAAGTTCCACTCTACCTGTCTCGCACACGCATCCGTCTCAGGTCTATCAGGCCTCTTCCCAAGTGCTTTCTGAGAAGGACCACTATCAGTGTCCACTTGAATCGGGCTTGGGTTTGTAGGCGGCTGATCATTCCCAAGACATCTCAACTGTTCCTCCAGGAGCTTTAGAGAGTTAGAATCAATGTAGCGCACAAGTAGAAGAATACACGAGCTCACCTTAACGTTTTGAACCTCTATTTCAAGACGCTTCTCCCTGTCCTTAACACATTGCTGCAATTCCTGCTGGGCTTGTTCTGCTTCGGCTACTCGACGCGAGTTTTGCTGAATGGCTTCTTTCATGGCTGCCTCAGATTCTACACCCAGGCCTTTGAAGATCTCTTCACGCAGAACCAGACGATACCGCTCCAAAACTTCCTGCATAGACTCTTCACTAGATTTGCGCAGTTCATTCTAGAAAATACAAAATTAAAAAGGTTTTAATTCAAATTCCCAACAAAATATAAGCTTACAAGTTGTTTCTCGTGGCTTTCCTGTAGACCTCTGATTCTCTGATCCACCTCCACCTTGTGTTTGGCGACCTGCTCACTCACAGCCTGCTCATGCATACCAACCAATATTTTGGCACGCCTAGCCTCTTCGCGTGCAGCAAGGGCATCTTGAATGGCTGCATCATGCGCTCGCTCCGCCTTTATCCTTTCGTCGACAGCATGTTTTATCTCCTGTCGCGCCAATTCAAGTGCCACGTCATTCTCTTCCCATTGTTCCAAATCCAAGTCTTCTTTTGCTCGCCGTTTAACCTCCTCCAGTTCTTTCTTAGCTCGTCGTTCAATCTCCTCCAATTCCCTCTTCATAGCCTCATGGACTTGAATTGACTATTCCTATGATACTTGAAGGGTCTTCTAGCAATTACATACCTCATCAAGTTGCTTCGACATGTCATTAACTGTCTGCTGAAGTGATGCTCTCTCCTGCGATACTGTCTTGAGTTCATTCGCCATCTTGACAAACTGTAAACTTGTGAGTTTTATTCAACTCAATAGCGATAGATGGCTTACATCAGTTTTCAGCCTCTCGACTTTTGCGGGTTCCCAGATTCGGACTCTGACTTTCGATCTTACACCATACCCCTAACGAACAGCGTCAGAAAGCTGGCATTCCTGAACAAGTAGAGCTTACTACATTGTCCTCGTACTCTGTAAGGTCATCTGGGGTTTCTTCCACGCTGGTGTCATTAACACGCTTTGGCTGCGCGAAGGTGTAAGCAGAAGACCAGCATTCCTGAATAAGCAGAACTTACTACCTTGTCCTCATACTCTAAATGTTCATCCGGGTGATCGTTTCTGCTTGTGACATGAGAACGCTTTCGCTGTATGAGGTCTTAAGCTTGATACACTATAACAAAGGATAGGTGATGCCTAAACTCGCGTTTGACGATTCTGGCGGTGCAGCAGGGCGTTTTTGCTCCCGCTTAGACTGTGAAACTATGACAGCTTGAGTCTCTGGTATCTCCGCACGCTGAATAGATTGATGAGTGAGGGTTGTCAATCGCTTCCGGCTAGACACAGGAGCTGGATTTGGAGGGGAAAGAGTTGTGATAATCGCTTGGTGTGATGAACTTGCAACATTCCGACGAAAAAGAAATGGGTGTTGTGTTTGTGTGGATTCAACATCCAAAGAGCGGCCGCCCTACATACCATGTTAGATAATGTCAAGAAAAACAATATTACCATACCTGAGAACTCTCTGCCTTCTCTAAATCGACATCATTAGGATGATAGTAGAGAGGTTTCATCATCCCTTTGAACATCCTGGAATGATGGGTTGGATGGATTAGAACACGATAATGAAAACGAAGAGGATGAGGGACCTTCAAAATGTATATCTGGAAAAAGAGATGAGTGGCGAAAAAAGATATGAGTGGCGAAAAAAGAGATATGAGTGGCGAAAAAAGATATGGGTGGTGAAAAAAGATATGAGTGGCGAAAAAGATATGAATGGCGAACAAAGGACCCTGACATGAAATATGACGAACCTGACATGAACCCTGACATGAAAGAAAGGAACCCTGACATAGGAAACCCGGCACGATTGCGAAAGACCTGACATGAAGGACGACGAATCCCTTTAAAAACGCCTTCGGGTATCTTGAGTTCCAGAGTCCTACCCAAAGTCCTTCTTTCCATCCAACAATGGTCACTACCCTTCCAGCTTTCCGCGCAACATCTAGAGTACGTCTCATCAGTAACTGAAAGGTTTTCTGATAAAACCTATTCAAAAGGACACTACGAGCAAATTCCATGCCCGATTCTATGGAATCAATTCCAATCGACCGGTCACCAAGGCAATCCACACCCAAGTGAACTCGCACGGGCGCGCACCTCGCTTGGACTTGATTATGGAGGGTAATCAGTTGCAGCCTTACATTCACAATAGCATTGTCGAAATCAACCACCGACAAAGAACAACGCGGTTTCATGTATTTGTTAAAAATCACCGTCGGCTACCTTTGAATGGGATGATAGAGAGGTGGACCAATATGCCATGGAAGGGAGATATAGTAGTTATGCGGAAAGGGATATCGCGGGAACTCGTCAATATTTGTGCCAAGGATGCGTCTTTGGCTGATTTCGCGGTCAAGAAGTAAGGAGAATGTTCTATTGTCGACATGAATAATCCAATCTTACTTGACCATGATAACAGGTTCGTTCAGCGAGTCAGGCAGAAGCGTCGTTTCTATATTCCCAAGAACCTTGTATTTCACAAGTAATTTTGAGGTCGAAGAAAAGAGACTCGTCACGAAAAAGGGTCTCGTTAGACGATGTGAGGGAGACTCAGGCGTCTGATGTTAAGAAAGTAAAATTACAAATCATGTCACGGTGTAGTACAAAATATGGCTTATACAAACAAAGTCAGTAGAACAATCAGGTATCATAATCGTTATAAGTACTACTAATTACAATTACATTCAAGGCAGCTGATTCACTGCAAGGTCTTCAAACCAGTACTCGCGGGTAAAAGTTGCGAACTTGTTAGGTCTGGACTTTTTATATTCTAACATATATATCGGGTGTTTATGCAGATAGCAGCGCTGCCTATATTATTTACCAAGGTCGCCCCTCCTGAATATGCGATGAACTACTCTCCATCCCCCACCACCGGCGATCACTCATATATCAAGATCCAACCCAGTACGCATGCCACCATCCTTATTCATTCTTTGCACGAGGTCATTGCATCGTGTCACCAAATGTTATTTTGACTAAGGAACTCAACATATCAGTGCGCACCTTCTTTTTTTTTAAAAAAAAATAATCCTTCATTGTTCTTTTCTTTCATTGTTTTTTTGTTCTTTCGTTTGTTTCTTTAAAAAAATTCCTCATTGTTCTTAGATCTAACCCCATGCGAGTATGCGATTAGAACGGTAAATTTACAGACAAATTAATGGGGGTGATTCAATGAACAAAAGCAAATCTAAATCAATGCTCCTTTGCCAGCTATGAAAATTTTCGGGTTTGATATTCCGATGAATGAAATTGCGAGAGTGGATGTGTTTACATAGTGGACTTCCTTCGCCGTTGCGTCTTTGAAGGACATGGGCCAACTCTGAGAACGGAAGGGGTAGATTAGGAGGACAAGCGATCTCATTGGGTGATTACGCACTTTGAGCCCTGAGTGACTTGTGTAGTTTGAGACGTCCTCTTTGGAAGTACTTATGACGAAAGTACCGAGAATCTCTTTGTTTAGAAAGTATTATAGCACAAGTTGATAGGCGAAGAGGCTGCTCGTCGTCTGAGACAGCCCGTGGAACACCAAGGCTTTTTTGTTTGCGGGAGCAATGTAAACAATCAGTGCGACCAGCAGCCACGGCGCTTGGAGTCCTTTTCTCAAAGTATCACATCTTACTTTAAAGATGAGCGCCGACTTCAACAATTGGAGCTGTACTGGTAAAGGCTCTCGGTACCGAACTTCAATAGTCCTCCTATGGTGCCCTTCCTAAATCCTTCAGCACGATAGAGTTTATCTTCCCAGGACCCCGGATACGTTAAGCAGGATTGAGTTCAATATTTAGACTCCAGCATATTCTACGACTCCTAAACATCTGTGATGTGGGCACAAAAACAGATGGGCGAAAGTGTTCGGACTTTCTGGTAGAGATTGATCCATCCAAGATCAGAGATCAGCAAAAGCTTTCGGGTCGCCTGGTGGTAGCTTTTAATGAAAGGATATATTAATCCTAGATGAGTAGGTATTGAATTGTAAAAGCTGGGACCCACATAATCCATAACATCTCCCAATGCAGTTGTTTCCTAGATGTTGATGACTTTAAGAGAGGTTTCCGTAGAATTTCTTTGATTTATGTATCTTCTTGACATTAGATAGACTATCAAAATACTTCGTACTTTACCATACACTTTACTATACAACAGTCGTTGGTAAGTTGGAGCAGATTCATAGGGGCCTCCATGAGTGACGGTATTATCTATAGCGATCATCGTCACGGTGTTCTGCTCATTTGTGACAATTGACGATTGCGGCGTGTTGATGATAATACATACTATGAAGCACTGATGCCGACAGCTTTTTCAGGCATATCCAATTATCGTGCAGATTATGAATTATCCACCGATGCCTACAACGACGAAAGAACACGAACGAGGTAAGTCTCAGTGCAGTTCCATATGATACCAGTCTTACTAGATTTTTTTTGACAAGCGATTGCAGCGTGTTGAATCAGGACAAACATTTGTCCTCGCTGCCTCCGCGCTATGAAGCAGAGTCCTTCACCGATGCCGACAGCCCTTCCAGGCATATCCAATTATCGATTATGAATTATCCACCGATGTCTACAATGACGAAAGAACGTAAGTCTCAGTGTAATTCCAGATGATACCAGTCTTATTAGTGATCCTTTCTCCCGAGTCCCATTTCTTCCCGTCAGAGAGGAATTTCATTCAAAACGAAATCAGGGTGCAGATCCAGTGACGCGATGAACAAAGCCCACCTTTGTCGTCTCTTCACACTCAAGTGATGGGTTCGGTTCTTTCGGTGTGTTGTCTATCCCTTCCGACGTCGAGACACTTAAACCATTCTCTTCAGGTGGTACTCATTATCTCGGAACCAACATCATCTCAGGCGAGGAAGTCACCATCAAACTTGAATCAGTCAAAGCTAAGCACCCAAAACTCGAATATGAATCAAAGGTTTACATTATACAAGGCCCTCGCTGAAGGCGTCAGTGTCCCTTTTGTCAGATAGTTCGGTACCGAACGCGATTACAATGCTATGGACCTCGTCCTCCTTGGTCCTTTCTATTGAAGACCTTTCCAATTTCTGTAGCTGCAACTTCAGTATAACGACTGCTGTTCTTCTGATCAACTGGTTCGTTTAATGTTTTACACATTCTCTTACTCATTTTTCATACTTTCGTAACTATTCAATTAAGCATGGATGACCTGATGTCGTCGACGTTCAAGCTCACCAATTTCGGGGCTGGTATGTTTTAATTTATCTTAAGTGATTTCTCCTACAGAATCTTTTGAGAATTATAGCCAACAGGATGGAAAATCGATTCGCGCAAGTCATCCAGCCACGTGCTCTTCGTGCTCCTGAAGTTATTATTGGAGCTGACTGGGATACAAAGGCCAATATCTGGAACTTGGGCTGCTTAGTATGTTTTCACTCCTTCTCCGCGAGTAGCTCTTGAAAACAATTAATTTAGTTATACGAATTTGCGCGAGGCGCCCCACTTTTCAACCCCTTCTGGAAGAATGAAGAATCTGGGATGAAACCCGCTGAGGCGCATCTAGCTCAAATTACTGGTTTATTTGGCCAATTTCCCTTCGAATTTATGAGGAAAGGCACGGAATCGAATTGGTACTTCGATGACAAAGGTCAGTGCTATCCCTGCTACTGTTTCTCTCACATGAATTCACAATTCCACTCAGGTCATCTCTTAAAGGGTGCAGGACGCTACGTGATGACTCTTGAGGCTCTATTGTCAAGAGCCAGGCATTTGCCTCAGGAAATTCAAGAGGTTGCCAACTTGTCCCAGATGCTAGTCATTGACCCGACAAAGCGACTGTCGGCTGGCCAACTTCTAGAGCACCCTTGGCTCCAGAATGTCAACTAGACTCTTCACACGTCCTCAAGACGAGTTGTGGCTCACTGTCAGAGGGCGCAGCGAACAGATTTCTCACATCGAGTACATCCACTCCCATAATTTCATTCATCGGGATATCAAACCCGACAATTTTTGTAGCCGGAAAAGGAGCATTCGTTGATAAATTCAAAGCAGCGAAGAGGCAGCTCATCCCTGCTCCTCGTGTTCCTCTCCAATATACCACTCCTTTGAATTTTTGAATTGGCTTCCGTTGGTTCATTTATACTATTAATACACTCAGGATATCATTTGCATGGTTACCAATAAATATGATCTATTCGAATTATCTGGACAAGCGTGCATATCCCTACTCTAATAACATCAGTTCCTCCACTCTTCATAAGTTGTGGAAAGATAGGCAAGAAACTATATGGATCATTAGACGAGTATTAATGACTAAAGTCCAACCACTTGCCTGCCAGAAATACGGAGACCAGCTGGTATATGTTACCAGCAAGCCCACAATGTAAATGTGGATGTATATGTTCCTTAGATCCACAATAGTAACAGGGCTTACATTTACTTGTGGATCAGGAATGGTTGCTCGCTCTTCGTTAGCCACCTCCTCCAACTGTCAATGTCAATGTAGTATTGCTCTCCTTAGTTGAGAAAATACTCACCTCTTTCTGAAATAGACTGATAGTCCCGCCAGTTGATCCGCAGGTGATCTGCCCACCGTTCGCACTTGTTGCGGCAACTGTCTGCGTCATATCTCTCACTTATCAGGTCGATCAACAACACAATACCTCAGAGGGAAACGTTCCTGAAACAAACCTTTTCCTGATGTCAGTGTTTGAAGGCATTCGCCCGTGGTCACATCCATTATGTAGACTTTGTTGCTGTCGCTCCCACAGACAGCAATTTTGGCGCCATCTGTGAAAGCGCACTGCTTTGTGAACCTTCGCGTGGGAGCCAATGAAAGAGATCGTGAAGGGTTGTTTGCGGGGAGGTTATAGACATCAAAAAGAGTGGTGGTAAGGTTGTCCACAATTAATATTGTTTCATCAGATGAAAGAGCTGCGCTCCCACTAAACAGGAAAGATGTTTCGGCGCCATTATCTCCGCTATACAAGATTGTGACTCACATTCCACCAGCTAGAGTTTTTTTCCATAAAACATTGGAATTTTGTGCTTCGCGACAACACCTGCGGTACACTATGAGGACTTTTCAAAAGTAATAGGACTCTCTGCTTACATCTCTCCATTTTCCAGGCCAAAGGTTAACAGGCTTTGGTTCGCACCACCGAAGAAAAGCGCAGCGCGGGGAACAACACCGCTTGTATTCACGGTCCATAGATGCTTCAGATTTGCTTACACTGGATATTAGTTTGCTGAAGAAGGCGATGCCAAAGACTCACCTCTTTTGACACCCTTTTTGAGACTGAACATCTTTATTTGCCCCGAGTGACTGGTGATTACAAGACGAGAGTTTAAATGGTCATAGGCCTGGGTTTCCACTGTGTTGTTGAAGTCGAACGGGGTGAAGGTCACCGCCTCCTTCCAGAAAAATGGCTAGATGGGCATCAGCCAAAGTTTGGGTACCGGAGAACTTCATGAACGCACTAGGCTGTCACTTGACATGGGACACAAAGTCAGACAACCCCTTCCGGTCCCCACAGAAAGCAAAGTACTTTGCTCGCTCTCCGTATAAATCCAGGTTAAGGCAGTTACCTGACCCCACTTCTCGCTATAAAGTGTTTGCACACATTTGTAGTCTGCAGTGGTCCAGACACGGACGCGTTCATCGTCAGCTATAGTTGTTCTCATGAGTGAATATGATGGAGTGGATCAATTAGTTTTCGTACCCCCGCCGAGAAGAAGCTTTCCGTCCTGTGAGAAAAGAATAGCATTCACAGAGACTTTGGTGCCCTTGAGCTCCGCACGCAAGGTGTACTGAGGTAGCTGATCATGAGGGACGTTCAGCGGCTGTTAGGCGAAAAGAATGACTGAAAATACCAACGTTTGTGAGAGCCATGGTGATTGTGGTGTAAGATGGTAGATATAATGTGCCAATGTAAACCAATGGAAAAAGTGGATAGGGCTGGCTCAGTGGCTCATAAAAGTGGGTTGCAGGGCTCAGTAGCTCTTCGGAGTTAAAAGAAAATTATCAAACATGAGGAAAATCAATCTAAGATCGTCTTTGTGTTTCAATACCAACAATGGAAGCCAGCACAGATTTAAAGCCCACCTTCCTGGTTGATTACCACCCATTGCCCAAGTATGGTCGCCAACTACATTCAACGCCCCTTCCCCCTCATTACTCCCCACACCAAATTTCAACTTGCACCTCTGCCCCCTTTGCCAACTATCACACCACACATTGAGTTCAACATAGAACGACTAGCTGCTCATTCCAATGCAACGTTGGGAAGCCTGAGGGAGAGGCGGAGTTTGGGTCATCAACATCAACCTGAGCTCGAGAATCAATCGCAAGGCTCAGATCAGGAACCGGACCGGCTCCCACCAGCCTTGTCCCAGGCGTCACCCCCAAACAAGATACCCAAGCCTCCTGGTGAACCTGGTAGGCCTGGTTCAGGAGGGTTTTGCGTGGAAACTACCCTTGTTGATAGCCACCAATGGACCAAAGAAGCCGTTGACGATCTTTCGGTATGGAAGTACCAAAGTCTTGACTCTTGACTAAGGACTGATTCACATTTATCCTTTTGAAGGATGCTGTCCGCGCAGAGGCGCGTAGAACCCTTGACATGACTGTTAGTTTCCGCAGCCAAGAGAAGAAGCTAATTGAAAAAATATGTGAAAAGGTTCCTCTCACCTTTTAAAGGTTTTTCTGTCTACTGAACAACCACATAAAGATGGTGGATCGTTGGCCAGAATTGGATGATTACGATGGCCACTGGCCAGTTCGCAGTATCTTGAAACTTGTGCTCAAATATGGAGCAGAAGCATCACGCCGTGCTACCATGAAGGAAACTAATAATTGTCTTCGTTCTGCAATTGCCTAAGTCTTATGATATAATATCGATATTAGAATCCAGAGTAGTGTATATTATCCTTAAAAGTATTTGTAGATCACAAGATGAAAATTGTTTGCCTGCTAAATCGACGGCACATCGCAAATGGTCTGAATGGCACCGGAAGCCATCATAATCAATTCTGAAAGGCCGAAAATTGAATGATTTTTGACCTGCGCAGTAACGCGGCACAAAGGGCAGCAAAAATTGTTTCTAATCTCGTCCTGTGCATTTTCCCATTCTTGGAGGCAGTTAAGGCAAAAGATGTGGCCGCATGCAAGGCTGGAGAGGAACATTCTGTCAATGTAAGATCAGGAGGCTTGCCATGAGGACTTACGGGGTGGGTCGATCCATGGTGCAAAGACAGATCTTGCATTGGCCAAACTGATAGAGTGAAGAGACAATCTAGGAAGCGGAATTCAGGGGAATGTGACTCTGCATAATTTTGAAACGCACAGGAACCAATCGATCTCTCTCGTCTTTGACTTGCTGCAATTCCTGTGGGTATCAAATGAGTGACAAGCACAGATTGAGATACAAATCACCAACGTTTTGAAGGTGCAAAACATAGTTATTTAATTCGCAGCACTTACCTTCAAGAGTTGAATAATTCTAACATTATATTAGTATCTTTCTACTTATCGCGGCAACACAATAGCCTACCGCGAGTGCGTGTTGCATCGACGTCTGAAGGTTGGCATTCTCGCGATTGCTGTCATCAAGCCTTGCAGCGAGGGCTTGATTCTCCTGTATACTAAGTCAACTACTGGCCATATTACAAATGTCAATCGACTTACCTGTTTATAGCGATCCTCTACCTGTTCAAGGGTCTGCCGTGCATCTAAAAACAACTGCTCTCGTGCAACTACGTGTTTGGCATTCTCAGTAATGCTGTTGTCAAGTTTTGTGGCAAGGGCCTGGTACTCCTGAACAGGGGTTTCAATTATTTAGCGCGCGATACTATGGTTTGACTCGCGCGATTGTATCGCCCCTCAATTCCTAAAAGGTTCCTTTCTGAGGCTGAGAGTCGCCGTTGTAGTTCGAGTACCTCAAAACTAGCTTGATCACTTGACTCCTCATCGCTGGCGAAATCAATCTGGTGGTCCCCAGTAGCGGAAATATGTCTCTGTGTGTCTGGGGAGTGCTGGCATACCGTAGTCCGAAGTATCGAGTCATTTTTTCTGGACATGTATTGGATGGCGCCAGAAGACGCTTGCTTTGGCTTGAAAGCCTCAGTTATCCTAGCTCTCTTTTCTGAAGACTTTGGCATAATTGACAATAGATAACTGGTTGTATTCGAAGAAATGAATGAGGATGGGTGGCGTACATACTGATATGGGCAAGATCACCTTCATCGTCTTTACACACTCAAGTGATGACTGATGGTCCAAAGAAATGAATAGCGTGCACTCATTAGCGCATGCTAGCCGGTACATGAGGGGCGGGGCGTGCAGTTCGCTAGGCATAAGAACAATGAAAGGAATTTTTATGTAAACAAACAAACAATGAAGGTTCTTTTTTTTGCAAAACTGATATATTGAGCTCCTTTGTCAAAATAGAATTTGGTGACACGATGATGATAAGCAGACAATTAAGTATGTTAAAATACACTGCGTTTTTTTTAAAAGAATCCATTCATATTTGCGTACTTGAACTTCGAGAATTGAAACTATGAGAAGTTTGTTCATCTCGTCGCGGACAGCTTCTAAACAATATGGAAGGTGAGTTATTCATTATCTAGCTGAATTCGTATCATCGTACCATTCCGACTATCAGTGCAAGGTCGCTGAGACACATGGCACAATTCGATACTGATGATAAAATCCAGTCTGACGAGCGATGGGTGGCCTGGTGTGAGTTTGAGGGCCAAAGAAGTGAGCTGAAAGACGATAGAATGGGATTTTTACATTATGATTGACTAGAACAGATTGGGAGAGGGAAACATACAGTAACGATCAACTTGTGAAGAATGAACTTTTTTGTGCGAGACCAAACTCGATAACGTTAATTTGGCTACCGTGATTCGACTTGTGGGTGCTTGGCTTTGACTGATTCAAGTTTGATGGCAACTTCCTCGCCTGAGATGATGTTGGTTCCGGGATAATGAATATCGCCTGAAAAGAATGGTTTAAGTGGCTCATGGTTTAAACACCTCGACATCGGAACGGACAACACACCGAAAGAACCGGGCCCATCACTTGAGTGTGTGGAGACGACAAAGGTGAGCTTTGTTCATCGCGCCACTTATCTAGTTGATAAAAGTTAAGAGCATCCTGTTAACGATAACAGTTCATGGCGTGTGAGCTATTCCGTGGAAGAGGTAGGCTATCTCAAGAGCGAGATGTCATTGCGCCACTGGGTCTGCACCAATTTCTTTATTAGACAAAGGAATTCAAGAATCCATATCAGTACACACTCCACCTGTCCTCCGTTCAAGTTTTATGGCAAATACTGCATCCTTATCCTGCCGAGGAGTTGAACAACTGCTGTATGTTAAGTGGAAGATGATAGAAACGCACGCGGACATCTGTTTCAATAAAAAGCCCTTCGGCCGTGTTTCGGTTTGCATGTCAGGCCATAAGATCAGAATATTCTCGATGTTCGTCGGATTTTAAATTTGATAGGCAGGGTACCTCCATTGGCGGGCCAAGGTCGACGAGCAGGGCGCAAAGTCTATCCCATGCCCGCTTACCGGTGATAGTAGAAGCATCACCTCCGATAGACTGTTTCAATAAGCTTAGGAGTTCTTTCCCTATCTTGTCGGCGTGCTTGTGGAAGAATCGGTGCAACACAACAGCGTTTGTGTCGTCCGATGTTATGCCGAGCCAGTGATCATTGCTATCGTCGTTGGTAGCTGAGAACTTCTATTTTGTATCTGTAAGAATCTATCAATCGTAGAAATTCAATCACTAACATGCATCTCGGAGAGGAATCGGGTGATATTTGCAATATTGCTTTCCAGGAATTTATTCAAAATCGTCATGTGAGCTTCTTTGCCGAAGAATATGTTGTTTGCCAAGTTGTGGATGATTTTCGCAATGACCATCAAACCCCGACGCAGCACCTGGTAGTTTTCCTTCGGCATCTCAATATTGATCGTATTCGGTGAGACTACAGCGGGAGAAATGAAGCTTTGCACTATTCTTTAGGCAGAAATCAGGATTTATACTGGTTTGGACTCACCGCAAAAAAATGAAAGCACCCATGGCAGCATACTTGGAGTCGGGCCAGACTTCAGCTCTAGTAACATAAGCAGTCATACTTTAACGCAACGCCAAATGTTAGACTTACACCACTTTCGCTATGTGGGCACATATCTCTCGGAACATTCTAAACGCAGTCAGTCTTACATATTTTATGGCAAATGGGAAAAGGAACCATACCCGGGTAGAGCAGGCAACGAAGAAGAGATAAGTCCCAAGAAGGTGGATGCCACATATTCCACGTTTTTCTGATTCTCTATTATGTCTTGTCCCATAGCTTTGCTTGGATCAAAGCAACCATAGTGTCGAGGCTGGACCAAGTTTCTCAAATAGCTATAGCCATGTAACCGCGCAAAAGCCAACAAAAATCTCGAGCAAGTTGAGTTGCTCCTAAATAAACTTGCTTCATTGCCTGTTAAGTGTCGAAAGTTAGTCAAGTACAAGAGAGGATAAATCAACATTTACTTGTTTGTGCAACTTCACGTTCAACCATGAGCTTGATAAGGTTCAACAAAGATTCTCGAGAGTTGAAGACATTGAGAAGGACAAATATGATCAGCTCCACTTCTGCGGGCGGACATACCTCGCAGATCATAATTGCGAGTGCCATCTAGTCCG
This sequence comes from Phlegmacium glaucopus, assembly GCA_015039465.1. Lineage (NCBI taxonomy): Eukaryota > Fungi > Basidiomycota > Agaricomycetes > Agaricales > Cortinariaceae > Phlegmacium > Phlegmacium glaucopus. The sequence goes on from MU130362.1 coordinate 48,701, forward strand.
AGGTGGATTGTAGCTACGCGATAGAATAACCGATTGGACTTACATCGTGAGAAGGACAAATATGATCAGCTCCACTTCTGCAGGCGGACATACCTCGCAGATCGTAATTGCGAGTGCCATCTAGTCCGAGGTAAATTGTAGCTGCGCGATAGAATAACCGATTGGACTTACATCGGAGCCTCTGACCAACTAAAATAGTGAATGAGAATGGAGCGGATGTATGACGATGGAATTGAAACTTACTTCACAAAGGGAGGCGTGACGCGCCTTGGTCAATGATTTATCTTCTGGGTCGAAAACAGTCCCTTGACCAATAACTCGAGTGAATACACGAGCAAATATCAATCGTTCGCGAGTGTCCTCGTCGTATGCAAGAGGCAGACATTGCTTGAAACCACTTTCACTGTTGGCCGTGACTAGATGTGCCAAGCCAGTAATGACAAGTTCACGAAGTTCTGATTCCTTCTACGAGACACGGGGTTTCTGCACGGCGAGTGGGGGTTAGGGGTAATGATAGTGTAACGCAAGAACATCATACAAGGTAAATAGAATCAATTTCTGAGTCATTTTCCGGGGCCTAATGACAAAGTTATATGTTGAAATCACTCGTAGTAAGAAGAGGGTACTGACCACTTCAAGCTGACAGGTTTCAAGGCTCACAAGCAGCGCTGTCGAATATTTATTGAAAAGTCGTGAAACATAATGTACGGCATCATCTCCGGTATTGGAAGTATCGAGTGAACGTAGCTGCAAACGATCCAACAATTTGACGATCGCTCGAAGACATGCCATATTGATATCGTTAAGGAGAACATTCGGGGGCGTCTCTGGTACCTATAACATGTTAGGCGGGATCTCGAAGGTAAAAACAGGAAGCGTACTCTCTGTGACATCCATTGAAGAAGAATATCCAGAATAATATAGCGAGCAGGATTGTCTTTCCAAATCGTCAAGGTATCCGTACGGCTGCAAACACTTTCACATAGGACACAATATTTGATCTTGATACGAAGGGTAGATGGGCCTGAGAAGGGGGCAATAAAGGTCGCCAACATCTGCATCGATGAACTCATGTCAACGTTCATGACATCTTCCAACGCTACTTCAGTGTTTTCAGTTATAAGCTTCAAAATGCTGATAATGCTGATAACCTGGGGAAAAGGCAAGTTAGAAGAATTACGTTTGAGAATACACTAACCAAAAGGCTTACCTGGTCCAAAAGCACTGCGCATGTGTCAAATTGTCGTGACTCAGACTCATCGTCAAGCAGGGTAATTGTACTGTATAGGTAGACAAGATAAGTATAGGATTAGTCTTAGATTTTGAAAATTTACGATTCCAAGTTTCTTATCAATTTTCCATAGAGGCGAGGGCTCAGCTCGGATCCTAGTGCATCTCGTACGACATCTTGGATGTGAATATCACCGGCGACAAGGAGGTTGATCAGGTTGCCCACAAAATCTTCGACCAGAGGCAAAGGACATTGGATGACACGTATTCTATCCTTCAGCACTCCTCCCAAACGACGACGTGGATTCCAGCTGAGAACGATAACATTCGAATCAGCTTGCGGATCCGCTTTTGATGGACCACATGACCTAGCCAAGTGAAAGTCAAAAAATTTCTCAAGAGGTCAAGAAAATGTAAACCTACCAACCACGGTCACGCGAGGATCGCCCAGCTGCTCATAGATCAGGTTACGCTGAGATCTGTCTTCGTCAGTGATGGTCAGATTTGGAGGGGCATCCGGTTGATGTTCAGCATGACAAATCAAGCGAAGACCTTTAGCTGCCAATTGCGAAATATTATTATCTGCAGACGCTAACGCAACAAGGAATGAAATTTCCATCAACACGAAGGCAGGTATTCGGTCAGGGTCGACTTGTACGGCTTTCACTTGTGGAAGCTAGTAGTTGCCTGAGATGATGTTGGTTCCGGGATAATAAGTATCGAATAAGTATCGCCTGAAAAGAATGGTTTAAGCATCTCATGGTTTAAACGCCTCAGTATTGGAATGGACAACACACCGAAAGAGCTGGACCCATCACTTGGGTGTGTGGAGACGATGAAGGTGAGCTTTGTTCATCGTGTCACTGAGCAAGTCTCTGAGTGTGTCACTGAACGAGTCACTGAGCGAGTCTCTGAGTATCACTGAGCGAGTCACTGAGCGAGTTTCTGAGTGTCACTGAGCGAGTCACTGATGTTTGCTCATGTTGTCGATGAGTGAGGCGAAGGGTGTTTCTTTTTGTTTTTCTGATGGAAATATGAAAAATATTTTAAAAAATATTTTTCTTAAGGAAACACTTAACATATTTACACGAGATAAATGAAAAAATTAACTGCGCGAAAATATGAATAATAAAACAATAAGAGTATATGTAAGAAATACACAAAAAAAAAGGTAAGGTATTTCTTTTGGAAACAGCCACAAAACACATATTGTGTTTTATGCCTGTTTCTGAAAGATAAACTTTGGAAAAAATGTCTAATTTTTTTGTGGGAAACATGTGAGAAACACATGATGTGTCTTTTGAATTTTTCTTTTATAAAATCTTTTGGTGTTTCTGTGAGAAAATCTTTTGGAAATGACAAAACATATCTAAAAATAAGTTTCTCCAATGGAAACACCACCCATCGCCAGCAGTGATCAGCAGAGTGGACCTTGCTGGAATTAATGAGAGAAGTTCTTCAGGTTCATTTTATTTTTAATATCATCACTTGTTGTCTAATTTTGTAATTTTAGGAACCCCGAGATGCACAAGCATCCTTTTCATCTGAAACTGCTCCTACTGTGTGGCGTAATATTCCAATTCTAGAATGCCTTCAAGAACGTTGGGAAATTATGGCAAAAACCTCAAAATTTCGGCCTGTGAAACTGGCAATTGAGAAAGGATTGGCCAAATTAAATAAATGGTATAAGGCTATTGACGAGACTGATGTATATTTTATCTGCTTGGGTGAGTTTTATCTTTATCCTCTTGTTCTGTTTCTATATATTTACTATTACTTCCAGCACTGGACCCTCGTTTCAAGCTTGCATATGTTAAGCGTAACTGGGACTCTCAATATTATGATGCTGGATATAAAGCTTTGGAAGAAGTGGTATGTTGTTAATTTTAGGATTTTATTTTATTATTATTGTTAATCTTTTAATTTATTTCTCTAGTTTGACCAGTATAAAGAGGCTGGTGGTCCCTCTACTAAAAAGACACCAGCTACCTCTTCCAGTACAAGTAGTAAGTTTTAATCCAGTTTGTTTTATTATTTATACTTACTATCTTTCTTTAGATTTGCCTGTACCAAAGAAGGGTTATGCATCATCATGGATGAGGGCCTCAATTAACTTATGTCTTCAAGATGATCAAGCCCTCCAACAGAATGTTCGCCAAGAGCTTCTTGACTATCTCAAAAGTCCTTTGGAGTCTGAGGATTGTGAGCCTGTCCACTGGTGGGGTGTGAGTGTAATTTTCTATTATTTTAATTAATATTTAATGGTTATTCTAGTATCATGCTGTTCAGTATCCAACACTGTCTCAAATGGCTCGTGACTACTTAGCAATTCAAGGATCATCAGTATCATCTGAAAGAGCCTTTTCAGCAGGAGGAAGAACAGGTACTGTGGACAGGAATCAGTTGGGTACTAAGACTTTTGAAGCTCTTCAGACTTTGAGAAGTGCTTATAAAAATAAGGTAGTTAGTGCATTAGAAGAAGCTACTGCAGCTGCTCCTAAGGAGTGGGCTATGGAAATATAGTTTATACTTTGTTTCTTATATTTAAATCAAATTGTTTTTTGATAAATGGTTCTTATGGTTCAAACCAGTTCTGAACCAGAACTGAACCAAGAGAACCGGTTCTGTTGGTTCGGTTCTGGTTCTGGTTCTGGTTCTGGTTTTCCTAAGTGGTTCTGGTTCTGGTTCTGAGAAAATGGGTCCCGAACTGAACCGAACTGAACTTCGGCAACCCTAATTTTACCCCCAAAGGGATTGCAGCGCCCAATGAAATACGACCTCTGACTGCCAACGTGGACCCTCTTGGCTCTTTATCAAAAGTGGCAGGCTCAACATACGTACACACCGAAGATAACAAAGTGTACTATTTCGAGAAGACTGGCAAAAATTCTACATATGTAATCTCAAAAACGGTCGTAACCATCATTGTTGACACCCTATCCAGCCTGAGCTTTTGAGAAATCAGACCACAATTTATTCAAATCGGCGATATTGTTGAGGTTCAAGTTTCGTTCATTGGCGTACCTTTGCGAGACAACAAATGGAAAATAAGCATGGTACTGAGGAGTATTAGTTTATTTGATGGACAATTCACTCAGGTCAGTCATCATGTATTAATTAGGGTCATAACTAACAGAAACACAATTCAGGACGCATTCATGAAAAACTTTACCCAGAACACAGGGGCGGCTGAAAAGGTAAAAAATGTATTGAAGAGAAAGGTCGGTTATACAGAAGAGGAGGTGTCGATGACGCGTGCTAAGCTGACCGAAATGGACATAGATAAGGAGATGGACTGCGAGGAGAGCAATAGTGTTGAAAAAGCATGAGTTATCCATACGGTACTAGGTAGCATAGTGCTCGACAATGGTACAGAATGTTTCAACTTTCAAAGACCTTGCAAAAGACCTCAATTGCACCGATTGAGAGAAAATATACGAAATATATTGAAAGAGAAATTATTTATAGCTCTATAATACATGTTTTATATTGAATAATACTACAGAAGATTTTGATAGCGCCTTTGTGAGCGTTGAGTTTCTTAAAAGGGAGCAGTGACTTGTACAGTGTTGTCGCGCGGCAAAACAAGGCCATCACCATCAACACGTGCAATCACGGAAGTTACCGGCAAGTCTTGCGTTACCTTTGAACGCTGCATCCGCTTATAAGAACGAGCCCCTAAAGGGGACTCGTAACAGCGACTGTACACAGGGTCCCGATCTCCAAGATTCACGAAAGGATACTCTTTCACTTAGTCTAATCTGGTGCGAAGGTCCCGGTGCAGGCCCAGGGAAAAGACCCTCAGTGGATCTCGCAATGGGATTTCCAGTCGTACGTCCACCCTTCTGCAATCATGGCGCATCGCATCCTTCGTTTTGAACTTTCCTCTCGTGAAGTAGGGAAACAATGCGAAACGTCAGCAAGGATAGCAGGTGCACCACAGCGCAATCAACCACAACCACACCTCCAGCAACTCTCCTTCTGTCCCAATCTCCCTCATTGATGATTGGTCCTTATTGATGATAGCTCCGTCAATCCGCTTGACACATACGATGGCACCAAGACTAATATTTCCAGCCTTCAGTCTCGCGCGCTACCTGTTGTCCATCGTTGCCAACTCTGCATCCCGCGAACAATTGCTTGGCCTCTTTGGTATCATCTGTACTCCGGTATAGGCCCCGAAGCCATGTCATACCTCGCTGAGCTCAGAATTCATCGCGAGATGAACATGTCCGATATGGTCCATGAATTGGTGAAGGAATAGTTAGAACGAGACCCCACCACACATTCAAAGGGAAAACACCGATGACCCGGACAAGACTTGAATTACGCGCTCAGATATCCAAAACCTGTAATGTCACAACAACGACAACCTTTTCCTCGATCCCCGTTGATGCTTCTGAAGAAGCAGAAATTGACGGAGATAACGATACGGTGAGCACTCCACCAACCAAGATCAATCCATTGATGAAGATGGATGGAAGGATACAACTCGAACTTACATGTAGATTTGAGGTAGATTGATGAAAATTTCAATACGGAAAGGAAGAAATAAGAAATAAGACATTCAAATTTTAGTCGCTAATTTGAGTACATCATTTTTTGAGAAGAATATGCTTCTCTGCGTTGAGAAGCATCTGAGTTCTAATTCTTCTCAAAAAATGACGTACTCAAATTAGCGACTAAAATTTGAATGTCTTATTTCTTATTTCTTCCTTTCCGTATTCCATAGCCACTCTTAACTTCCTCGCTTCCTTCACTTTCATCCACCAACGTCCTCAACAAACATCAACATACTTGGATCATGCCAACATTGGATGCTGGGCAGCTCAGAGACCATGCTGCTAGGTATGTGCCTTTCTATTCTACACTACTGTCGGTACATACACTAAGTTGCTGTTTGAAGCTCGTCACACACCCGGATTTGTCATCAATAACAACAATTACAATCACAGCTCACAATTGGTGCGAAATTGGTGCGTATATGCTACTTACTTTTAGCATGCCCTCTTTCTAATGTATGTTATGTTTATTCTGAGGTGTTTTTAAGAGTCAGAAGGATTGCAATGGCCAAGGATAAGGATGAGGGTAGAGGGAATGCCAATAGGGACAAAATTTATGTATATTATCAAATTAATAATATCAATGTATATAATATATATCATATAAATAATAGACAGATTATCGCAGCCTGAAGCAGCCTGAAGCAGAAATATCTGCGACAACAAAATACTGAGATATATTTTTAGCAGAATATCGCAGAAAAAAATCTGCATTGTTGGACAAAATCTGCAGTTGGCTGTGTTTGTCTGTTGGGCTCTGATATTCGCAGAAAATCACAGAAAATCACATGTCCGAGTTTCACTGGGAGCTTGAACGTGGACCGGATATCCATGTGGATATCGCCTGGAGTTCATTGTGTGGGAATGAAGAAGAACAGAGTCAGATGGTCACGATTGACTTTACGATGGCATCATTCCAGCCTTCAGCGTCTCGTGCACTGTTGTCCATCGTTGCCGACTCTGCATGTGCGGGCGGTTGCTTGGCCTCTTTGGTATTATCTGTCCGGTATAGGCCCAGATGCATCTTCGAGATGAATATGTCCATGAATGGTGAAGGAACAATTAGAACGAAATCTCACCACACATTTAAAGGGAAAGATCCCAATGACTCGGACAAGACTTGGATGTATAGATGGAACAATACGCCCACAGATATAAATTAGGTCGTAATACTAAATAGTACAGTATATGGCCAAATGTGAATTTCCCCAATCTGTGTCCCACCTTGCAGCCTCAACGATTCCCTAACTCCATATGATGCCTTTCATTTAGAACCTCACGCGCCCAGCCTGTGAAGAGATGCTTGGGAAGATATTAGTATCATATACTGATAATATCGTCAAACAGGTACTAGTAAAGAATAGGCCTACCTGAAAGATCAAGGACGATTACACGACCATCCGCTGAGCCTAAAGCAATACAAATTCCACTTATCGCCAGACACTTGTCATCCGATGGCCTGTATGAGACCGGAATCCAACAAAGGCGCCGTTTCGGATCCATCGACCAAACCCACCCATCACCACTGATAAAGGTCTGAGAACTTGACGTACGTTTCCCATGGAGAGGAGTAGGGGAGTGAACAAGAGGATAAGTAGAGTTATGGTAAATCTCAACGCTGTTTCCAGCCACTGAATCCCACAGTCGAAGAGTCTTGTCGCGGGATACAGACACGATTCGTGTGCCATCGGGTGAGAATGCAACAGACCGAACTATGTCAGAATGACCCTTGAGCGTGTTGAGATGAGCGCCGCTCACTGCATCCCACAGTCGAAGAGTCTCGTCGGCAGATCCAGACACGATTCGTGTCCCATCAGGTGAGAATGCAACAGACAGAACGTCATCAAAATGGCCCTCGAGTGTGTTGAGATGGGCACCGCTCACTGCATCCCACAGTCGAAGAGTCTGGTCGTGGGATCCAGACACGATTCGTGTGCCATCGGGTGAGAATGCATGAGACCTAACTAAGCCAGAATGGCCATTGAGCGTGTTGAGGTGGGCACCACTCACTGCATCCCACAGTCGAAGAGTCTGGTCGTAGAATCCACTGGCAGACACAATTCGTATGCCATCAGGTGAGAATGCAACAGACCAAACTATGTCAGAATGACCCTTGAGCGTGTTGAGATGAGCGCCGCTCACTGCATCCCACAGTCGAAGAGTCTTGTCGGCAGATCCAGACACGATTCGTGTCCCATCAGGTGAGAATGCAACAGACAGAACGTCGTCAGAATGGCCCTTGAGCGTGTTGGAATGGGCACCGCTCACTGCATCCCACAGTCGAAGAGTCTCGTGGTATAATCCACTGGTAGACACAATTCGTGTGCCATCAGGTGAGAATGCAACGGACCGAACTATGTCAGAATCGCCCTTGAGTTTGTTGAGAATCTTGAGATGGGTACTGCTTCCTACATCCCATAGTCGAAGAGTACCGTCATTGGATCCAGACACAATTTGTGTGCCATCAGGTGAAAATGCAACAGACCGAACTTCGCCAGAATGGCCCTTGAGCGTGTTGAGATAGGCGCCACTCACTGCATCCCACAGTTGAAGACCTTTGGCCCAGGAATTAGACACAATTCGTGTGCCATCAGGCGAGAATGTGACGGACAGAACTCCGCCAGAATGGCCCTTGAGCGTATTGAGATGAGCACCGCTCACTGCATCCCACGGTCGAAGAGTCTTGTCATTGGATCCAGACACGATTCGTGTGCCATCAGGGGAGAATGCAACAGAATGACCCTTAAGTGTGCTGAGACGGGCGCCGCTCGCTGCATCCCACAGTCGAAGAGTCCCGTCGTAGGATCCAGACACAATTTGTGTGCCATTAGGTGAGAATGCAACAGACCAAAATTCGCCAGAATGGCCCTTGAGTGTGTTGAGATGGGCGCCGCTCACTGCATCCCACAGTCGAAGAGTGGTGTCATCAGATCCAGACACGATTCGTGTGCCATCAGGTGAGAATGCAACAGACTGAACTATGTCAGAATGACCCTCAAGTGTGCTGAGATGGGCGCCGCTCACTGCATCCCACAGTCGAAGAGTCCTGTCGTTGGATGCAGATACAATTTGTGTGCCATCAGGTGAGAATGCGACAGACCAAACTGGGCCAGAATGGCCATTGAGCGTATTGAGGTGGGCCCCACTCACTGCATCCCACAGTCGGAGAGTGTTGTCATCGGATCCAGACACGATTCGTGTGCCATCAGGTGAGAATGCAACAGATAAAACCGAGTGGGAATGCCCATCCATAATCCGAATGCAAGGGCTCCAAGTCTCATCTATGCAATTATTTGTCCTGCCTAGTACTGATAATCTTTTGCGCTCGTACAGGGTCCAGAGAGTTGTCTGCCTTGGGGTAAAATGTAATGCCGAGTGATACACTTGGAGACAAGAAATATCGAGGATTGAGAAAAATTCACGAGTAAACCGCTCGCAATCATGCAGTAAATCAATGACATTGCCCAAGTCAATAAAGTCCTTTTTCTGTGAAATATTAAGTCTTAGACACCTGCGAAAACACAAAGCACATACCAACAGAAATTCTTTCGCAGCATGTAAACCAATCAAACTATTTCGAAGCTCCCCTAAGAGGCTACAAGCTTCGATCCAATAAAGAAGATATTTATTGCAAAACTCCTTCAGGAGGGAGACCAGGGTATCCGAGACCAGGCCATGGGTGAGGTGGAACATCCAATGACGGCATGCATACTGGATATGAGGCAAAATATTGTCCGTAATACGTGAATGTAAACCATCGACTTCACTATTTAGTATACATGGATTGTGGATTCCACACATATCCTGTTGGAGTGACTGCATAGCTTGGAGACACCGAATTGCAAGTAATGTATGCTGTTTCTCGCTGTCCACTCTAAAGTTCGCATCGCGGCACCGATTAGAATCTGTTATGAAATCGACGAATGATGGATGGTGTAGCTGAATCAATTGGGTATCATGGTCTGGTAAAATAAGAATGGAATGAAGATGTACCAGAGTTTGTCGGATGGTTGAGGGAGTCAAACCGAGCAGGTTCTCCAGATAAACTGGGGAAAGCGGCTGTTGTAGGGAAACGACGCTGCCGAGAATCATTTTCAGTCGACCTGATAGTTGAATTGCAATATCTGGGAATGCGTGCATGAGGACTTGAGTGTACAATTTATCAAGATGGTGATAGGGGGATGATTGTGCATTGGCACTCAATTCTTTCCTGCTGAGGAGACGTGTGAGTTGACCTTGTGGATCAGAATCATTTCGTTCTTCGATAAACTTGATCGAGGTCGCTGCAAAAATAAAGAGGCCAAAGGACAAAGTCGCCAGTGCCTCAACATCCTCCTCCGACGGCCATGAACTATCAAGGCGATAACACTCCCTGATATCTTGGAGAGCTGACAAGAGATAGTGTTTGATGTCTTGTCGCACAATGCTAAGCTCCAGTTTGTGCAAGTCTAGACATTGTGATGCTGCATTGAGATGACCCGACTTATGGGCAAAGACAGAGGTGATGGACTGTTCCGGTCGACTAGTTACCAAAATCTTCAGCGGTGAGAGTTCGGAAACATAACGAGAGAGCGAGGATAGGATGATGGATTTAGTGCCCATGTCCTTGCATTCGTCGAGAGCATCTATCACGATGAGACATAAACGGAGCGAATCACGAGTACATCGAAGAGGTTTTATGATAAGTTCTTCTAGTTGATAAGGGACGCTCGCAGAGGCTAGGTGAGGGTTCGACTGAAGAATCTCCGCTAGCTGAACCCCAAACGATGGAAATGTTTGCCCGAGATGATGGGCAATGGATGCAAAGATGAGGTTCGGATTACTTCTGTCTGCAAAGTCGCGAGAACAGAAGAAGCTTGTAACAGGGATTCCACGTCTTTTGCATTCATCGGCGAAAGTATATGAGAGCGTAGTCTTCCCTGTTCCAGCCGAACCATTTATCCAAAATATGGGCGTGTTGGGAACATTGCTATCGCTGGCATCTTCAACACCTATCCACCGACGGAGTTGACCTAGAACATCTACTCTCGTTCCATCAAAACATCGTGCTACTTTCTGTGGATCAAGGGATTCGAATGAGGCGGAAAAAACCATAGGTGGGCGACCGTCTCGGATGTATCAGGTGAGGGCTGCACATGTAAGGAAGAGGTTAACGAATAGTTACCTTTCACGTCTAATTTCGCCATCATTCCCTAGCCAAAATCTAAGAGAGCACAAGGATACTTCATTTCGAAGGAACATACCTGAAATCCGTCGTTCAAGGTTTCCTGTACATGGTCGAGTTTTCCTTCAAACCTGGCATTATCATCTCTCAGCTGCTGTAAATCAATTCGTTTCAGACTGAATGGTTGTTAGATGAACAGAAAGATGAACTAACATCTAGCGAGAACTCCACCGCGAGCATTGTTTCTATCTGGTTTCAAGCTATATCAGTCAGGATAAGACCGATAAGGATGTGTGCCCACCTGGAAGTTTTCGATTGACCATGAAATTGCCTGGACATGACAACCTATAGACGCTGCATCGTTGATGTAGTTCAAGGTGCGTCCCACCATCCCACGGGATGCAAGCTTCTTCACGTCAGCTGCAATCGCAATCCATTTACTGAAAGTCATTAATCAGGACAGTGAATTTCAGCCAGTCATGGAAAATCCTGCCTTGATAGATGATCTATTCGATCCTGCATCGATTTGGAGGGTGTTCCTGCGTTCTTCGATTTCTCAAGGACGTCTGTAAGCTCACCAATCCGAACGGCAAGTTGATCTAGATCGTCCACATTTTGAGATATTTTCTATTTATTCATTAATAGGCGCAATCATCAGGCAATTGATAACTGTACCTTGGTTACATCGATCACAAAAAGGAGGCCCTCTACGCCGACCTTCAATCCGGGAACCGCAACGACACCTGCTGGCCCTTTGAAAAGATTGAGAATTAATTGCAGGCCATCAACCGCGGTGCTGCTTGCACGAGCCAACCGGTTTGTAGTTTCGGCGGGTGGAAACTTGGATCGTACTTTGGCTTTGAAGGATTGGACTTTCGAAATCGACATAGCCGAGATCTGCGGACGAAGAAGTGAAAGGGTTATCGTGAGATCTGTCCTGACAAAGACCTTGCTTCCAGTGACATTTTCGTAATGAATATAGCCTTGCTACAGTTGCGGACAATCAAAGGCATTTGGGCACTCCTCAATACCCTGGAAAATCCAGAAAATCATGGAATAATATCATGTCGAACCAATGAATCCATTGGCACCTGCCGATTAGGTTTGTTCCAAGCCGCCGTTCTTCTGGGTGAATGTTTGGCTGATTTTGGAGCTCCGCTGCACCAGGGAAATGTATTTTTAGATAAATCTCTTCTAATGCCTGTTCGATCCTTCAAAAGACAAGACTTTCATTAGAATAAGCCGTTCCTGTGAAAAAAACATCAACTTTCAAGATTTCATCGTGCTACTAGGCCATCCTAGGACATTGTCAGTAGGTTATCCACTGCTTTATCAATCGATCATGGATTTATGAATGCATGTCAGTGTAGATTGACGGGGAGAGCGGCTGCGTGGGCTGTCAGAAAGTAAAAACAGCAAGGCTACTCCCTTGGATCACAGAATTACGGAATGTGATGAGCCCTCTCCACACACTCTTTCTTCTGCCTGCAGCAGCTATGCCAGCTACCACACACACCTTTGTTGAAGGTAGAAATTTCTACTCCGAAAGTGGTTCACTGACCTTGGTTTCGTGCCTTTAAAGCTCCTCGCACTTGTTGTGAACTTTTTTTCCGCCTACGACATCACACTCATGACAAATACCGCGCATCATAAAGAACAAGCTCGCGCCACCTGTCGTAGACAGCGACTGTACACAGGGCCCTCCCAAGACTCACGAAAGCATACTCTTTCACTTAGTCCAATCTGGTGCGAAGGTCCCGGTGCAGGCCCAGGGAAAAGACCCTCAGTGGATCTCGCAATGGGATTTCCAGTCGTACGTCCACCATGGCGCATCGCATCCTTCGTTTTGAATTTTCTTCTCGTGAAGCAGGGAAAAAATGCGAAACGTCAGCAAGGATAGCAGGTGCACCACGGCGCAATCAACCACAACCGCACCTCCAGCAACTCTCCTTCTGTCCCAATCTGCCTCATTGGTCCTTATTGATGATATCTCCGTGAATCCGCTTGACACATACGATGGCACCAAGAATAATATTTCCAGCCTTCAGCATCTCGCGCGCTACCTGTTGTCCATCGTTGCCGACTCTGCATCCCGCGGCCTCTTTGGTATCATCTGTGCTCCGGTATGGGCCCCGAAGCCATGTCATACCTCGCTAAGCTCAGGATTCATCGCGAGATGAACATGTCCGATATGGTCCATGAATTGGTGAAGGAATAGTTAGAACGAGACCCCACCACACATTCAAAGGGAAAACACCGATGACCGGACAAGACTTGGATTACGCCCTCAGATATCCAAAACCTGTAATGTCACAACAACAACAACCTTTTCCTCGATCCTCGTTCATGCTTCTGAGGAAGCAGAAATTGACGGAGATAACGATACGGTGAGCACTCCACCAATCCATTGATGAAGACGATGGAAGGATATAACTCGAACTTACATGTAGATTTGAGGTAGATTGATGAAAATTTCGTCGCGAGAAGAAATCAATCTTGGCATCATTGCCACAGGTTTTGGATGCACTGGAAAGTGCTTCGGATTATAAAATGAGGTTGGCGGCGCGCAGAAGAGAAGATTACAGGAAAGGTGACCTACTGAGGGTAGACCGTAAGCATTCACTGGAGGGAACACCCCTTATTCGGGTTGTGTTTATATTGTCCAGATATCCATTAGTCACGTAGATTGAATAGTACACAACTTGAAGGTTCGGATATGAGAATTTGACTAAATAATCATCATCCTGACTAGTATAGTGAAGATGTTAATATGTAGTCAGTCGTAGCGTAATAATTGTACGTGTGAACTTCGCAAGAATTTCGAGAAGGAATAGCCTCATCATGATGCTGAGAGGTCTAATGATCGCCTATGTACCTAGCTACAGATAGGCCATATAGATACATCTGAAGAATATGTTACGAGGAATAATAATATTCTACTGTATTTCTACACATCCTGTACAGGCTTTGAGGCGTCCGTATCAAGTGGAAAAGTCAGAGTTTTGGATAGTTTGCGAAAGCCCGTAGGGTCGAAGTGGCCCAAAGAGACATCAGGAAAATGACACATGGTCTGATGTGTCTGATGTGTCTTGTCACAGGCACCTAAGACGAATTAAGACACATTTGATGTGTCTTGTCAAAGCTATGTACCTTTCTGAATAAGACATGAATGCCCGGAATAAGACGGTTAAGACGGTTAAGACACGCAAGCAGCGCCGTCTGCTGCCAGGCAGGACAATCTTATTTCTATTCAATTAAACATTTTTCCGAGTTCTCAGTATTGAGAACTCGGTCTTTACAACCTGGGCCCGCAAAACGAACGGGTTGGCATCTATTCGTGCGGGTTTAGCCGGTCGGGATTCGAATTCGGACTTATCTGCAATCTGATTGTATTTAACCTAATTTGGATATTTACGTTCCGTCTAAAGCCGAAACAGAAGAAAAGCGATGATCACCATTATTTACAGGAGAAAGCAAAGTTGGTTTTCACTGGAGCTCGTTGTTCAATAGTTCTCGTAGTGTACATGGAGAGAATCATATTTGCATATTGTACTGTCGAGTGCGGCAAGAAAACTAAGTTACGACCCCAAGATATTCATGCTTTTTGTCGAGCTCGTTGTTCAACAGTTCTCGTAGCGTACATGGAGAGAATCATATTTGCATATTGTACTGTCGAGTGCAGCAAGAAAACTAAGTTACGACCCCAAGATATTCATGCTTTTTGTCGCTGATCGATGTGCTTGTCGACTGCCATTTGGCTTCCTTCGTCATCTGAGAAATCCCTGTATCCAACCCGTCGCTTCAAAGTTGTTTGTATAGCCCGTGGCTCCGATTGCATTCGACTTTTTGATGCTTCCTGGTACATATAATAAGGAGTAAATGAATGCAATAGATAGCTTTACGATGTTATTTTTACCTGGCTAAAATATGGATCCAACAATGCGATTGACCTGAGTACCACGATCATCTTGAATTTGTTGTCCTTGAGTGGTACGACAATGAATGAAACCTGGATTTCAACTATGTCTCCGATTCGAAATATTTGTGGCCCTATGGTTTCAACCCTTGTATTGCGATTGTTAGACTCGGAGTATTTATTATGTGTCGGACGACCTTACCTTTTGGTGCCTTCGCTGCTTTTGTGTACCTGATAATATTGTACTTCGTTTTCTTTGCTGTACACATAACCTTCCTTGGTCAAATTTTCAAGAACACCTCGAGGGTCAATTGTGGCTGGGATAGGGATGGCGACCATTCCAGGAGCATCCCGTTTGGATGTAAGATATCTATTTGAAACATCGAGGGCTCTGTCTTGTGTAATAGGAGAGGAGGAAAGTGACCATGGTTCCAGTGACGCGTCTTGTACGTTTCTGTCAAACATACCATAAATTTCTTGTGCCGCGGCTATGGCCTCGTCGAAGGTGGGTGTCCCAAGTCCGATTAATGTGACGCCTTGTCGAAGATAACATGCCTGTGAGATTGTTCTTGCTTTGATTAGTTGCCAGTGGATGTTGCAAAGATTTCATGAGCGCTCACCTGATTTTTTCTAGGACGGGGGGCAGAATCTTGCCTGACAGCACCCCTTGAATGGAGAATACTGCTTCTTCTGTTGCTCTGCCATTGACATCAGCGTGCACTAACCGCAGCGTCTTTGGTGCGTTGAAGTGTTCGACCTTATATTTTGACTGCCACTGGGGATCCTGTTCGTTAGAGGTGTTACTAACTTTATATAGAACAAGTGTTAAAGATATACTTACCTTTGTGAGGCTTGCCAGTCGACGGTCCTTGGCCTCCTTGTTTTCAGAGGAAGCGCTCTTTAGAGCTTCGGCTGATGTTTGTGTTAGCTTGTGTCATACAATTATGTTTCTATCTCTCACCAGCTCCTGCAACGTTGTAGAATCGGTCCATGTAACGTCGCTCTGATTCAAGCAAAGATAGGTGGTCGTATGTGTGAGTGTTCATCTATCCAAGGTCTTATATGCAAGGTCATGTCCCTCATCGTATGTTACATCCATCAAAGGTGGTCTTCTTGCTCCTCAGCCGTCTCCTTCAACCCTGGTTTGGATAACAAGGCCCTTTTTCTGCTTTTTCAACTGTCTGCTTTTTCAACTGTCTGCTTTATCGACGTCTGCTCCTTATCTCCTCTTGGTCTTCTCGCTCCTCGGCTACCTTTCTTTGATGCTAATTTAGATAGCAGAGCTCCTTTTTCTGCTTTTTAACTGTTTGCTTTTTCAACTTTTATTTCTTATCTCCACTGATTGTTGTCGTTCAGATTCTTCTTGTGGCTCGGCTTGTTTACAATACTCTTTTAGGCCATTCTTCCATGTATGATTGGCGCAACGACTTGGTATGAGTTTCACACACATCATGGTACATACTGAATGCGAATTAGTATTCTTATTTTGTAAGCCTATTTACCGTTCTTGGATCCCGAAATTGCGTGTAACACGTACACCTGTTGCTGTTGCTGTGCTGTCTACTCGATAGTTCCCCTGCGCTGATAGAGTGGCATGCTTCTTCAATCGTCGTTTTCACATTTATCTAGATTGTGTTGTCGTTGTCAGGTGTTTGGATTTCCTTTGTACTCCATTCATTAAAACTACAAGCTCAAACGAGGTTGCCATATATTTTCTCTCTGCATCACCCTGATCCTTACCTCGTTCACCCAAGTATGTCAAGCAAGAAATCTTCGACTGTTATCAGGTTAGTTTTATTGTTCACTTGCGATTTATTATACATGTCTCCTGATGCTTTTCTAAGGTGGTTGTTTCTTGCCATTGTTTTGTCATGTTCTGACTGTTGATGTGTAAGACCTGTGGCTGGCGCTCGTCAGCAATCAAAGTGAGACTTAAGTTTGTGTTTACATTGTGCCCCTCTCAGTGTTGTTTCAGGAGAAAAATGATGGTGTCCGACGATTCTGAGATGTAGATGTCGTGACATTCTCTGTTGGAACCCATATCTGACGTTGTTGATCCAGAGAAATTGTTGAGCCTTCGAGCCCAAGCAAAAAGAAACGTGGGTACGTAGCAGTCTGTCTTTTCTCTACATCTCTACAAACTGATATCCCTTGGTGTAGGGAAGTTGCCCAACGTCGCGCTTCCACTCCACCACCTGGTTCTCCAGCTTACAAAGACCTCCCAGCTGTGTCGGTCTCATGAGTGCTGGAAACTTGCTTTGATTCGTAACCATATTCAGTTTAAATAGAAACATGGTCTTAGCCACTATGCAGGGCTTATCTGCAACTGGCGACTCTCTCACCTTTGGTTCGCAAGGATCTCATCTTTCCGCTACCCCCAGCAAGGATAAAACTGTGTGCGCTTTTTTCATTTATCCTTTCACTTTAGTTTATTAAATTACGGGCCTGTTATAGCCAACGTATCAAACAGTCTGCCCAATCGCCTCATCCCTCTCTCACTCCCCAGCCAGTATAGTTAGAATACCCCGTCAAAGACGGAGGAGCGAAATGTCAAAATGTACCGTCATAGACCCAGCAGCGGACTAAGCTGATGCTGGGAATATGTCCGTCATTGACCGATAAGCTGATGCCCCTACACATATGGGGGGTAATGGGTGCAGGTGAGCACTAATCGGGTACCCGAACCAATTATCTACTCAAAAATTAGCCAGAAAGCGGTTTCTGGCTGGGCGCTCGGGATACCCCAGGACCAGCCAGAAAACACATTCTGGGCTGGGCACTCGGGCATTCGGGATATCACCCGAATACCAGCCAGAAACTGTCTTTTCTGGCTGGCCATTCGGGATACCACCCGAATACCGACCAGAACAAATGGTTCTGGCTGCCGGTGGGCGTTTGGGATACAACCCAACAACCAGCCAGAACACACATTTCCTGGGCAGTGCTCAGGATATCATCCAAAACCAGCCAGAAAACACATTCTGGCTGGGCATTCGGGCATTCGGGATACCACCCAAATACCAACCAGAAAAGACGGTTCTGGCTGGGCATTCGGGATACAACCCAACAACCAGCCAGAGCAGACATTTTCTGGCTGGTGCTCCGGATATTATCCAAAAACCAGCCAGAAAACACTGTTCGGGCTGGCATTCAGGATATCACCCGAATACCAGCCAGAAAACACGTTTGGGCTGGGTGTTTAGGATATCCCCTGAAAACCAGCCAGAAAATGTGTTTTCTGGCCGGTGGGTCAAATTTTCAGTCCAATTAAAAATCTGGGGCCCAATCGGAGGTCATTCAAATAGTAAAGTTATCCAAATACTGACCGAGTTGTTTCAATTTTTTAAGAATTCTGCCAGCTCAATCGGTCGGCCCCAGCTCATGTACATAGTGTAAAGCCGACTCTGTTAAAATTTCAATCCAATTAAAAATCTGTGGCCCAATCTGCAACTGATTCAAATAACACAGGTATGGAAATACTGACCGTGTTTTTTGAATTTTTTAAAGATTGTGCGGGCTTAATCGGTGGGCCCCAGCTCATGTACATAGTGTAAAGCCGACTCTGTCAAAATTTCAATCCAATTAAACATCTGAGGCCCGATCGGCAACTCATTCAAATAACACAGTTATCCAAATACTGACCGAGTTTTTTCAAATTTTTAAAGATTGTGTAGGCTTAATCGGTCAGCCCCAGCTCATGTACATAGTGTAAAGCCGACTCTGTCAAAAGTTCAATCCAAGTAAACATCTGTGGCCCGATCGGCAACTCATTCAAATAACACAGTTATTCAAATACTGACCGAGTTTTTTCAAATTTTTAAAGATTCTGCTGGCTTAATCGGTTGGCCCCAGCTCATGTACATAGTGTAAAGCCAACTCTGTCAAAATTTCAATCCAATTAAACATCTGAGGCCCGATCGGCAACTCATTCAAATAACACAGTTATTCAAATCAGACCTCGTCCATCGTGATGAGGTGCTCAGCTCAAACCTAGTCATCACACTCAAATATTCGACCAAATATGAGTAAAACCGGAATAACTGGTACACGTCCTAACTGTTACTGTAAGCGGGTTTCATGTTAAAAAGCAAATTAGAAAGAAAAACAATAGAATGACCACGTATCCGCGCAGTAACAGTTCTGTCTCTTCCGTTTTCGTTAACTTCGCCAGTGCTTCATGGGGGAAAAAAAAATAAACTACTGTTTAGTAAGTGAGACTGAACAACGTCCTACGGAAGAGCAGCGGGGAACTTTGGAAGACGACAAGTTAGTGAATGTCGTCCCTTTAGAAGCTGGTCCAATCAAGATGGAAGGAGTGAATATATAAACGGACCGTAACTATGGACGGATCATGACGATGTTTCCGAATGTACCTTGGACGAGGACGACTACGTCTTAGGAAGAGTAACCACCTCGAGTCACTGCTACTGTAAGGACTATACCGGGTCATACAAAGAAAAAAAACCAAAAATGGTAAATCGTAGAGTTAGAACCCAACCTGAGTAAAATAATCCCAGAAAAGACTATAAGTCGCGTACTTCCGACTCCCTTTTGCACTTCGAAAGGCAGGTAGAAAAATTGCGCGATTCGGGTCTGTGGTTGGGAGGTATGAGTGGTTTAGATTACTAGATATCAGATTATTACCGCTGTAAGTTTGTTGAGACTTTATCTCGTATGTTTTCCCGGGCTGAAGGAGGTTTTACCCTAGTCACCATACTAAGACCTGGTTCAGTCCTGTTCGGGAGATACTGACAACTTTGGCGGCAATGAGCAGTGCCTTAGACATTTACTTGGTCGGTCATATCAGTCTTATGGGGCAGTTTCTGCCTCCTCGTTTTACATTTTTACATGGCAGTATCTGGGTCGTCGCCTGATTCGACTACGACCCTTATACAGGCAGTAACTGGCTATTCGACTACGGGGATGTGTATACCCCCCATTACCCACGTCCACTCGTGATTAGCCCATGGGCTTGGTTAATAGATGAGTTTTTAATCGGTCTTTCGTCAAAGACCGACCCGCGAGTCTTATGGGGTCCTGGTCGGTCTTTTGTGTAAGACCCGACCCGTGAGCCCGTAAGCCCTATAGTGGGCTTATGGTCGGTCTTTGACTGAAAAGACCGACCGGTAAGTCCTATGGTGGGCTTATGGCTGGTCTTGTTTACCAAGACCGACGGCCACCCGTAAGCCCTATGTTGGGTTGTTGGTCGGTCTTGTGTGTAAAGGACCCGTCACGAGCCCTATAGTAGGTTTTGGTCGGTCTTTTGTGTAAGACCGACCCGTAAGCCCGTAAGCCCTATGGTGGGTTTATGGTTGGTCTTTTCTGCGACGGTCTTGTGTGTAAAAGACCGGCCGCGAGTCCTATAATAGGTTTTTAGTCGGTCTTTTGTTCAAGACCGACCGTCCGTGGTATAGTGCCTGTAAGCCCCTATAGTGGGCTTTTGGTTGGTCTTTTCTGTCAAGACCGACCCGCAAGCCCTTTAGTGTGTTTTGGGTCTTTTGTTAGGTCGGTGTCGTCTGTAAAAGCCCGACCAGCCGAGGTCGGTACTAATAGACGTTTTTGGTCGGTCTTTTGTGCAAACCCGACCCGCGAGTTTTATAGTTAGGGTTTATTGGTCGGTCTATTTGTAACACCAGCCGTCGATCCAGTAAATTTTATAGCGGTACTTATTGGTCGGTCTTTTTGGCTCAAAAAAGTTAAAAAATTTCTAAGACGTCCGAATTAGCCAGCCGGGGTCGAGTACATGTATCACATTTCGGCTGAGACAGTTTTAAAGTTAGGTTAATTTGTAGACTCCGGGCTAGCCGTTGAGTAAGTTTATTGTGTCAACAGGTTTATGACTGGCTCAAAAAAGTTTAAAAATTTCTAAGACGCCCGAATTAGCCAGCCGGGGTCGAGTACATGTATCACATTTCGGCTGAGACAGTTTTAAAGTTAGGTTAATTTGTAGACACCGGGCTAGCCGTTGAGTAAGTTTATTGTGTCAATAAGTTTATGACTGGCTCAAAAAAGTTAAAAAATTTCTAAGACGTCCGAATTAGCCAGCCGGGGTCGAGTACATGTATCACATTTCGGCTGAGACAGTTTTAAAGTTAGGTTAATTTGTAGACACCGGGTTAGCCGTTGAGTAAGTTTATTGTGTCAATAAGTTTATGACTGGCTCAAAAAAGTTAAAAAATTTCTAACACGCCCGAGTTAGCCAGCCGGGGTCGAGTATATGTATCACATTTCGATTGAGACAGTTTTAAAGGTAGGTTAATTTGTAGACACCGGACTAGTCGTTGAGTAAGTTTATTGTATTAATAGGTCTGACTGGCTCAAAAAAAGTTAAAAAATTCTTAAGGTCACGGAATTAGTCAACGGGGGTGGACTACATCTATTAGGATTCAACTGAGATAATAAGATAGGAAGGTAAATTGTTCATACTCCGAGTCAACCGTCGAGTAAGTTTATTACATTAATACGTGTAGACTGGATGAAAGACTGAACAAAAGTTTCGTCAGACCCAGACTTGTACGGTCGATATCGAGACTAATGACCATATATGAAATGAGAGATTACAAAAGTGTCCATACCTCCCCGGAGTCGTGTCCCTCGTCCCCCTGGTAGTAGTTATCATGATCGTGTTCAGGGATGTATGATTACGGGACATAGATGATATATATTGGTAACTAAGTATATGATTTATCAAGGAAATATGAGTAAACAATGATGTTCTATGGACCTCCTATCGGATACCTTTACTAGACAACCTTACCTCATTCATACACACTTTTAACGTTTTAACAGTATGACACTGTATGGTCTCATTCCATTTTTTATATACTTACCTATATTTAGTACTTATGTCATAATTCTTCTACTAGGTTTTTCTTAATCTTTCTTGATACCTCAGTCTTGTCTCTATACTTCTAACGTTACGATTTTTGTAGTATTAATCTATCATGAGACTGATGATAGATTAATACTACAAAAATCGTAACGTCAGAAGTATAGAGACAAGACTGAGGTATCAAGAAAGATTAAGAAAAACCTAGTAGAAGAATTATGACATAAGTACTAAATATAGGTAAGTATATAAAAAATGGAATGAGACCATACAGTGTCATACTGTTAAAACGTTAAAAGTGTGTATGAATGAGGTAAGGTTGTCTAGTAAAGGTATCCGATAGGAGGTCCATAGAACATCATTGTTTACTCATATTTCCTTGATAAATCATATACTTAGTTACCAATATATATCATCTATGTCCCGTAATCATACATCCCTGAACACGATCATGATAACTACTACCAGGGGGACGAGGGACACGACTCCGGGGAGGTATGGACACTTTTGTAATCTCTCATTTCATATATGGTCATTAGTCTCGATATCGACCGTACAAGTCTGGGTCTGACGAAACTTTTGTTCAGTCTTTCATCCAGTCTACACGTATTAATGTAATAAACTTACTCGACGGTTGACTCGGAGTATGAACAATTTACCTTCCTATCTTATTATCTCAGTTGAATCCTAATAGATGTAGTCCACCCCCGTTGACTAATTCCGTGACCTTAAGAATTTTTTAACTTTTTTGAGCCAGTCAGACCTATTAATACAATAAACTTACTCAACGGCTAGCCCGGTGTCTACAAATTAACCTAACTTTAAAACTGTCTCAACCGAAATGTGATACATGTACTCGACCCCGGCTGGCTAACTCGGGCGTGTTAGAAATTTTTTAACTTTTTTGAGCCAGTCA